>CM074443.1:11478715-11586215 GCA_037101425.1 Elopichthys bambusa
GGTAGTTCGACTGCTTCGATTGGGTCGTGTTGCACGTAAACTGGACCACTATCTGGAGTATGGTGCAGCTGTGCTTGTATTACTGGTCTGTGTGTTTGGATTGGTGGCCCACTGGCTTGCCTGCATATGGTACAGCATTGGAGATTATGAGGTCATTGATGAACAAACCAACACCATCAAGACTGACAGCTGGCTCTACCAATTAGCCACCAGCATTGGATCCCCGTACCGGTACAATGCCAGTGGGACTGGCCAATGGGATGGCGGTCCTGGGAAAGACTCTCTGTATATAACGTCACTATATTTCACCATGACCAGCCTGACCACCATTGGCTTTGGAAACATTGCGCCAACTACAGACGGAGAGAAGATCTTCTCTGTGGCCATGATGATGGTCGGATGTAAGTGATTGTCTTCTTTTTCAGAACAAAATGATTAGGTGAGATAGATTACCTGATAAATCAGATCTCCCAAAGTAAATATTAATACCAGGTTAAACAGGGTCTCTTTTCTTTTCTTGCTTCTTTACTCTTTTTGTGTTTATCCTCTCCTCTGTCAGGGGTACTCAGACTAATCTCATCTGGCCCCTCTATCCTCCAGACAGCAGTGCTTTGCTTCTAGTACATCTTCTTCAGAAAAAACTCAGAGACAGTAATAGAGAGAGATGGGTGGAGAGAGGGACATATAACTGGCCAGAATGAAGGAACGAGGCCAGTCGTTGTTAATGTCCTTCTCTAGATCTGTGTGGGCAGTGGGGAGTCACTCTGGAGACTAAACAGATATGCAGTCATAATTATCAGCATGTGTGATTGCTGAACCGCACAAACACACATATAGAAACCCTGCTTACTGACCCCTGCATGCACTGACTCTTGGGGGCCTCATGCAACCATGTTTTCAGCAGGCTTTTTTAAGTTTACAGTTTTTGTTTAGTGTGCAAGAAAACCTAGGTTCAAAACACACATAATCGCCCGAAGTGAAGCGGGTGGTTGCCTCTGTGACGTGCATTCAAATCGCACTCATGCATACATATGTAAGGGAGAGTCCACGGCTATCTGTGCATTAAACAATTTGATTGCACTCCTCAGAGACAAAGTACTGTCCGATGCGAAGTGGGTGGTTCCCTCTGCGGGATGCATTCAAATCGGTTAATGCACAGCTATCCCTGGAGTTCTTTTATGTAATTTATGTAAGTTAGGATAGCAAAATAAAGCAAACCGTGACATATTATACCCAAAAATTCTTCATACAGTGGACTGTATAATTGATAAAAATTTGGAACCAAAAATTATTCTGACACTTTGACCTGAACATGTTTTGCTTAAGTGTTATCTAACATAATTAAGATTATTTTTTTCTGACACAGTTTAACTCTGAAATCTTGTCATATATTTTATTACCATTTTTTTAAACTATAGTGAATAAAATGAATTAATGAATGAAATGTTCAAGGTGTCTGAATAAATCTTGGTTTGACTGTATATGGACTTTCTAATCATCAAAGAATCCTGAAAATAAAGCATCACAGTTTCCACAAAATATTAAGCACAACTGTTTTCAACAATAACAATAATAAGTTGTTCTTGAGCACCAAATCAGCATATTAGAATGATTTCTGAAGGATCATGTGACATTTAAGACTGGAGTAATGATGCTAAAAATTCAGCTTTGAATCACAGAAATGAATTACATTTTAAAATGTGTTAAAAATAGAAAAGTTATTTTAAATGGTAATATTTCACAATATTGTTTTACTTGTTTTACTGTATTTTGATCAAATAAATGCAGCCTTGGTCAGCGTAAGAGACTTAAAAACTAAAATAAAATAACTAAACTTTTGAATGCTAATGTGTGTATATTTTATAAGAAAGTTATAATTATTTTTATATTATATTATGTGCATAAATATGATATAATTTTTATATTATGTGCATAAATATGATTACTTGTGGCTAATGCATTTTTGACTCAAATATGACTTGCCTCATCATCTTCATTTCCTCTGCCTTTTTGTAAAAACTCCCCTTAGATCTGTGAGTCAAAAGGTATTTTCTTGCTTTTGACCTAGACAGCGGTTTCCCTGACCTCTAATATTCTCTAACAACATCACTCAGGTGGAGAAGTCATTTTAAAAATGTATTACACTAATGAGTCATTGTGAACCTTTAAGAGGATGCTCAAATGAGCTCTGTTGAGGCCGGTTTGGTTTCTGACGCATGAAATGTAGGAACAGCAAGACAGCTTTCAGTGTGACACAAGCAGTGTGATACAAGCAAATACTTATGTCAGAATGACATAAGAACAAGGGATTTTTCCTGTAATGACATTAATGCCAGAGTAAGGCCAGAAACGAGTATGTTTTAGGCCTAGAGCATTTTAACATCTCTGTTGATCTGCTCATGATGTTGTAAGGTCTTCAGAACACTCTGGTTTGATCAAGGGGAGATGATTACACACACCCAATAAAAACAGCAGTACACAATTAATGGAAAGAATAATTGTAGTTAGCTGTTCTGATGACTCTTTGATGAGGCTCATTTGCAGAGCCCCATTCTCTCTTTCTCCATCTGTAATTATCTGAACGCATTGTTCTCATCTCCAGATCCTTCAGTCAAGATTTTTTCTCTTTTGTTTCCATGTTTTGTTAAAGATCTTAATCTCCTGTCTTCCTCTACCTTTTTTATTCCTGTCTTGCCCACATCTCTGTCTGTCTCTGTGGTGGTGAGGTCCTATAAGGCCTCATTATGTGTGGTGGTTTCTACAGGCTCCCCTGAGACTCTTCCTCATGCATCATCCGTGCCATTTGCTCTACATCTTTTTTCTATTTCTGCCCCAAAGTTACACCTGGATAAAAAGTTCAAAATCTCACTGGGTGATGTGAGGTGGAATATGGTTGTATTGTACTCAGAAATATCAGATAAATCCCTCATGGTGTGATTAGTTTTTAATGTATTTATTTATGCCAAACTGTTCAAAACAAGGAGATTTTGATGATCACAAGTTCTTAGTCCTTATCTCTGACTGATGCTGAAGTCACTGTGAGGAACTGTCACATCCAGTTAGGGCTAGAAAATATTTTAAATATTCATGATATCTTGCAGGCGAGTTAAGGTGATGATTTTACTGCACATTAGATTGGCCATTAAAGAGTTATTAAACTTTTTTTCAGTGCGTTTCTTGTACGACAGTGTTAAGATATGCTTTAATAGCATAGCATTCATTTAAACGTTCAGCAGCAAAAATGGCATTCTAGTTGCTAAGTTTAGTTCAGTTCCGCGAGTCCGTTCAAACATCTTATTTCACCAAACTGATTCAGACAATTACTGATTCAACGATCCGCTCACATCATGAATGGAAATTCACCTTTAATGTGTTAATGTGTAATTCTTTCTTTTAAAATAACACTCTTATATGTTTTGTGTATTTATGAGGTTAATATTTTGGTCAGAAAAGACACTAAGAGAAGAAATCCCCCTTCAACTCACTCTCTCTTGTTTCCCCTCTTTCTCTCTATCGGTCTTCTCCTCTTCTAACTTGGCCATTTCTTTAGCTTTTCATCATCCATTTTTATCTCATCATATTCCATCTATTTCGCTTTCTTCTCGGTTCCCGCTCTTCTCTTATTGGTTGTGAGTGGAAGTATTTGGAAAGCTATTTCAGGGAAGGTTGCCATAGAGATGAGGAGCAGAGATACTGTGGTAACACATGAGAAAGGCAATAAAAACAGGAGCAGAAGTTTACATTGTGTACATACAGAGAAATGTCTGACTTCTGTCTTCAAGGATTTACAGATCACCAATGTCATAACTAGTCTAAATATAATCAAGGTATCATTCTGAAATAACTAATTCAAGTGCTTTTGATTAGCACTTAAAGGGATAGTTTACCCAAAAATGAAAATTCTGTCATCATTTACTCACCCTCATGTCGTTCCAAATCCATAAGTCTTACGTTCATCTTCAGAACACAAATGAAGATCTTTTTTATTAAAATCGGAGAAATTCCTGTCCCTCCATTGACAGCTACACAACTACCACTTTGATGTTTTAAAACATTCATAAAGAGATCGTAAAACTAATCCATATAAATTGAGTGGTTTAGTCCAAATTTTCTGAAGAGACACAATCGCTTTATATGATGAACAGATTTAATTTAGACTTTTATTCACATATAAACAAACATTGATCAGCGAACATAACCAGAAGTTTAACCGAACCTGACGTGTGAGAACAAACCTCTTACGGAAACTCAAACATGCTTCATAACATGAACCTCATTGGCTCTCACAAATCAGGCAAACATGCTTGAGCTTCAGTTTACCACAACTGATGTGTGCATTGATAAATGTTTATATGTGAATAAAAGTCTAAATTAAATCTGTTCAGTGTATAAAGCGATGGTGTCTCTTCAGAAACCACTTAGACTAAACCACTCAATTTATATGTGTTAGTTTTACGATCTCTTTATGAATGTTTTGAAGCATCAAAGTGTCAGTTGCAAAGCTGTCAATGGAGGGACAGGAATATCTTTATTTGTGTTCCGAAGATGAATGAAAGTCTTATGGGTATGAAATGACGGAGAGTAATTAATTTTTGGGAGAGAGGGTTTGATACGCACTGTTTGTCTTTCAGTTCTTCTATAAAAGACATCCCACTGTAAAATTGAATGTTCAAGTATTAAAAAACAAAAAAAACATTAAAAAAACAACAATTACTGTTTGTACTAAGTAATTTTCTGTTCATAATGAAAAAATGTTTTTACAAATGACATCCAGTGCCTTCCATTATTCCAAGCTTTTGGGTAAATACATAATTTGTCCAGTATGCGTTATTTGGAAATTAATTCTTATTAAAAGTGACATGTGAAAACACTCAATTTTGTAATTGTAGAAGTGCATATTATGAAATATTTGAAACAACAATTACTGTGTTTCAGTTAAAGCAAAATATACATTTTTACATTTTAACAGTTTATTTAAATGTTAAAAAATTAATTTATACAAATAATTTTTGATTGATTGACGATTGATTGATTGAAAGGGATAGTGTACCCAAAAAACTTCAAATTCCTGACCCTCATGTCGTTCCAAACCTGTATGTAGTTCTTTCTTCTGTGGAAGACAAAAGAGTATATTAAATGAACTGTATTTGTATATTTAACAGTTTATTTAAATTTATTTATTTTAAATACAATTTTTTATAATTATTTGATTGAAGGATTGATTTAGGTACTTAAGTCTGCCACATATTCAGACCCCCAATTCAGTTTTGTGTAATATTCTTACAACTTGACCAGAGTTCATTTGCTCTCTCATATCAAATTGGTCTGAGTTGCGCTTCCCAAAGCCAACTATGGTTACTTGTTCCATAGTTACAAGTAGAGTTTAATGGAACTTGCGACCATAGTTGGCTAACGATGCTTTTGGGAAAAGCAGCCTTGACCAACTGATATTTGTGATGGTGTATATGGATATGAATGTCTATTGCACGTATAGTATTTTTAATATTTTTAGGTGTACCAGGTGATGTTGGAATGTTGTTTTTTTTTAATCTACTCCAAATTTTCCTACCAAATTTTCCTTTCATTTTTCATTTCATTTCAATATCTATTTGTCTTTTTCTCTCCTCTTGTCCTGTAGCTCTCCTTTACGCCACCATCTTCGGTAATGTGACAACCATTTTCCAGCAGATGTATGCAAACACCAACCGTTACCACGAAATGCTGAATAACGTGCGGGATTTCCTCAAGCTCTACCAGGTGCCCAAAGGCCTCAGTGAGAGAGTGATGGACTACATCGTCTCCACGTGGTCCATGTCCAAAGGCATCGACACAGAGAAGGTGAGACTGAAACAGATAGGACAGTTGCCTGATTGAAGTTTTTGATATTATTCTTGGAAAATTCTACATTGGAAATTCATCTGTGCACAGGTGCTCTCCATCTGCCCTAAAGACATGCGGGCAGATATCTGCGTGCACCTGAACAGGAAGGTGTTCAACGAGCACCCAGCGTTCCGATTGGCCAGTGACGGATGTTTGCGCTCATTGGCTGTGGAGTTCCAAATGATACACTCCGCCCCTGGTGACCTCATCTTCCATGCGGGTGAAAGCGTGGACCTGCTCTGCTTTGTGGTGTCAGGATCACTGGAGGTCATCCAGGATGACGAGGTCATCGCTATACTGGGTTCGTTTGGTAACTGTTTTTAAAAGCACTGATTTAAGCCGGGTTCACACTGTACAATTTTGACCATGATTTGATACATTTTGTAAATCCTAAAAGATTTACTCATATAAATGCAGCTCACAGTCATCTAATGTGTCACGGATTGATGATATAAAACCCCGGACAAATCTTCTTGTGTGCGTCCATTTTTAATGCGTCTTGACTACCGTACAGTCTGACATTAATAACTAATGTCAGATCCTACAGTGTGACATGGCTTACAGCGGGGATCATGTTCGTACAGTCTGACACGCAACAGTCGTAAAGGACTATTATATATCATACAGCATGTACCCGGTTTAATACATGCTTGGGACTTTTTGTCCATGTATTAACATCTCTCAGTATCTGTTATTTCTTGCTGTCAGAGTTTGACTTCTAGATTAGAAATGCATTTTGGTTGTCATGGTGATGAGAAACTGTTTTAAAAAGCAGAAACAGTGATTTGTGACACAACAGAACAAAAACTCAGAGATTAAATTATATCTTTTTGACATCATTAATTTGATTTTGATTGAATCTCCAGCTATCAGACTGACTTCCATTACAAACTCCATCTCACTTTCAAACTTTCAATCAGCTGCTTCACTGAAATCGCATTAGACGGTCACATTATCGCATTTTCATTCTCCCTTGAGTCGTCACTGCAACGGAACCATACAGCGCCATTAATCATTAATCTCTAATGGCAGCTAAGTTGAGGCCTTGTCTGTCCTCCAGCTCGGCAGGAGGCCTGGACCTACACTGTCTCTGTGTGCCCAGGAGGGTGGTGGGTGTCTGGGCACAGGAAGATGGGCTCCTGGGGAGCTGAGTTAGCGAGGTGTAGAGCTGTGCGGCTCTACAGGAGACGAATAAGAAGAAATTAAGTCATTAGTCACATTTATCCATATGGCTCACATTTACCCAAAACAATTTTCGCTGGACTGTCTTCAACAGAACCGTTGTAAATGTGCGTAAATGAAGGAAAACATACCCAAGAGTCACTTGTTTACTTAAATGGATTCTTCTCCCAAAATGGAGATTCTGGCGTCATTTACTCACCATCAACATTTTCTTTCTTCTGTGGAACACAGAAGAAGATATTTCAAAAAGTATCTCGGTGTACATTAATCCGGATACATTTGAAAACCAATAGGATTTTCCCATAGGCTTTTAGATTATCGCAAAAAAATAAGCTCTTTCTTCAACAAAAGTTTGATACTTACAGGTTTTGTCCATCAAAATAATTTTTACAGATGAACACAACTTGTATGAATTTTAAAGCCTAATTGCAGTCGCCAGAAGCAAAAAGATATAGGTAGGCTATAAACGAACTACACCACGATCACACGACGTCGCGGTTGTACGAACGTCACCACCACTAAGCTTCCCGACAACTCTTTCGGTCTTTATCTAAAAACATTTTCCCTGAAAATTTGAGTTAGAATAGTTAATAAGAGTGCAATTATAAGCATAATGAGGCTGTAAAAGCGGACCTGTACCTGTTCGGTGTAATGATGTTTAATGTCACCGTCAGCCTCTGTAGTCTGATTTAGCCACTTGTTAGCAATTGTCATTTTTAAGACATTTATCAGCTTTAAAAAATCACAGGTAGGTTAATACTGCTGTATTTTTTGTCATAGAATAAAACGTGCAAGTATCTTGAGCTTGTGTTAATCACAGACCTTATTTCAGCCATTTAACCAAAAACCCATTGACTTTGGGACTATGAAACTGGAATTGTTAAAATGCTATCTCGCTTCCAGGTTTTGGCCTACAAAAATGCATCATAGCTCCACCACTCTATTTTCTGGAATCTTTGTAGTGAAGATTGCACAAAGTAACATGTATTTCTAAAAACACTATGAAAATGAATAGCAGGCACAACAATGCTGGTTTAACCATACATACCTATGGGTACAATATACTAAACATGACTAAACATGCGTCATTGTTTTCAAATACCTGTTTCCACAGCCCACGCTACATCATAAAAACAGGGCTTTCAAATGTATCCACTTCAGAGAGCGTCTTCAAATGGCTCTGTTTTCGCAGAACAGTCGATTAATAGTATAATGAGAGTTAGTTGACATGTAGTTGCAAAATTACTTAAAGTTATTAGAATGTCTAAATTGAACTATCGAAAGTCATACTGATTTGAAACATGACTTTGAGTAAATTATGACATTTCACTTTTGGGTAAACTATCCCTTTAAATTTTGTTTGGTTTCGGAGCCTCATTTTCCACTGCATATTTGCCTATTTGCATATTCCACCTACTTTACCATTCTCAACCTCTACACATACTATAAAATTATTATAAAATATTACAGTACAGATCCTGAAGGTATGGGTTCAACTGTCCCCACGTGGCAACAGAGTGCCATGGTAACACATGACTCCTTGGAGACCATGTTTGGTGGCTTCTGTCTGAGATAAACTGTGAATCCCCACAGCCTCTTCAGGGTACTATGACTGTCTTCAAACTCTCAGTAGAGCCCTTGACAGTCTCTGCAGACCATATTTGCTGCACACAGTATGTTTGAATCAAAATAAACACCCTGTCTATGTGAAACACCACTTATTTTTTGTACAATAATAATGTTTACGTGAATCAATTTGGAATAAGTTAGGTAGAAATTAAGCTTTTATATATATATATATATATATATATATATATATATATATATAATTGTACTAAATGCAACTTATCAGCTCTTGCACATGCAATCTACAACTTGTTATTAGGGTTGACATGAGTGGTTTGCTTTGTTGTAAAGATGACTCCAGAATAATGATATTCAGCAAAAAAGGATTTTTCAGTTTTGCTTTGAAAGGTTAATTAGAGCGCATGTGTGCATGCATTCCAAGAAGCTGCTAATTGTGGTTTAATTGGTCTGGCATGTGCAGCCAATTAAATATGTTTTGCTACTAGAAATAAGTCTTTAATTGGCAGGACAAACACATGTGACAGATGATCTCAGTGGTGAGATTATGCTGAGCTCAGCATCAAAAATATTATCCTGAAAACAAGAAACTTCTTTTTGAACCAGCCAAAAAGGTTTTTGATTTGCCCAGATTTCTTGTGGCAACTGCATGTTCAGCACTACTGCGTCCTATGGAATCAGTGCAGGGTTGGCACTTGAAGGTTGAAGGTCTATTTTGGGTCTCTGGCGCCAAGGATCTGATGGGAGAGATCAGTGTGCCATTGATCTTCGGCATCTCAAATGAGTAGAGACAGTTACACTCCTCTCTAATAATACCACATTCATCTAATGCAGAAATTATCCATGCTTTCTTCAATGTCTCTCAATGTTTCTTGGCTCTTTTACTCAGTCTCTGTCAGTTCTGAAAATAAAAGATAATTAAAGAATGATACTTGAGCCTTAAGTTTATTGACTTTCGTGCTTTTCATTTATTGCCTTTCTGAATAGTTTTAATTTCCTTTTGGCCTTAAAATTTGAAGTTGGCATGAAATGGTAATCCACCCCATCTATTTGCTAAATGCATTTTATTGATCTTATTGTGAGCGATTTATTTATTTATTTATTTTTTTTTTTTTTGAGGTTGTACTTTTCGTCAGACTTCTCTCTGGTGACTTATGCTGGACTACTTCAAAAACCCAATCCCTTTCTTACAATCGACTGCAAACCCACATTCAAATCTACCTCCATCCAGTCAACAGCTGATGAATTGAACCAAGTCCACACCCTACGATAATTTGACTCAGATATACGTCACAAAATGGATGAAAAGATCTGATGCTAATTCCGTTACTTTAATCCATTCACCAGAAAATGAAGATTCAGTCATTTACTTGCCCTCATGTTGTTCCAAACTCATTTGATTTCCTTTCTTCTGTGGAACACAAAAGATGTTTTAAAGAATGTCCAAGCTGCTCTTTTTCAAAAAACAAAAGTTGGTATTTTTTTTACTTTTGCAGACGAAAGAATGTCATGCAGGTTTGTAATGACATTAGGATGTAAATGATAACAGAATTTGAGGGAACTATTAGTTTAATTTTCTGTCTGTTCATCAAGCAAAGTTATTATTTGGCTCTCTTCAGCTCCACTCAAGAAATAAATACATATGAGTTCAGAATGAAAGGAAAGTGAGTAATCCAAAACTGTAATTTTTTTAGGTTAATTACCCATTTTAAGTGGAGTAAGCTAAACTTTTCCCAGTACAGTCAAGTAATTCTCCTGCTCAGGCTGGTGCCTGTCTCTCAATCTATGAAGAAAATTTTAATTGAAATGTCAGATTTGATCATTCTGCTGCTCAACCCTGCTGTGAGATGATTCATTTGATTGGCACCAATTAAAGCAGTCTGATCTCACAATAACTCTCTGCTCTCTTAAATATCTTTATAATCTTCCCATTGCACATTCTCTGATCCTTTTGTCCTTTTGTTCTCTCAGGTAAGGGGGACGTGTTTGGTGATGTGTTTTGGAAGGAGACGACTTTGGCCCATTCATGTGCTAATGTTCGAGCGTTAACTTACTGTGATCTTCACATCATAAAGAGAGAAGCCCTGTTGAAGGTGTTGGACTTTTACACAGCGTTTGCCAACTCCTTCTCTCGAAACCTCATTCTCACCTGCAACCTACGCAAAAGGGTGAGAAACATTAGCAAGTACACTTCTCGTATGTTATATCTCTTTGTTTTTGATAGGGTTGTCAGTGTTTCCATAGACCAACATTTCAGACTCCTTTGTTTGTCCGTGTTCAGCTTAATTCAGTCAAATTACTTGTCCTATTTTTTCTTCATGCTGAAACATTGTGCTTTCCCATGTCAGTCAGGAGACTCTTTATTGTTTGCCCTGTCCATTTCTGAGCCCTGTTCTTTGTTCATTACAATGTTAACTCACCTGTTCTCACCTGTTCCCCATTTTGTTAATCATCATCCTTTGTGTATTTATGCCTTTAGTTTTCCTTGGTTCATTGTCTCTTGTTGAAGTTATGTTAGTGGTGTTGTATGCGTTTATCTCTTGGTGTTCATTAAAGTATATCTTTATTCATTCTGCTTTATACATCATCATCTTTGGATCATGCTACACAGCCAACCCGTGACAGAACACGAGACCATAAGAAGATTTCGATCAGCAAATGCCCTGCCTAGAGCAGGAAAACAGTTCCCTCGAGGACCACACAAGAGAATTTTTAGACCTGGTGTGCCTTACCCACTCCCCGGATCACTTCCTTTGTGTTTTTTTTCAAGCCAGCTTGAATGAGCTTACCATGGCACTCGTGTCCAGAGATGGTCCTCAAGGGTTATTTGCCGAGTTTGTGGAATGGGTGCTTGTCCAAAATGACTGTCTGCCTTGCTGACAAGGGCATTGCCAGCCTCACTCCAGACCCAGCCAGCAGTCAGCCATGCCCACCTCGGATGGGCCCGAGCCCACCACAAAGATGGAGCCAGAGTGATTGCCATAGCCTGTGTGTGAGCCATAAACAACAACCGTCATCAAGGGCATTTTAGCGGAGTTTGTGGAAATGGTTTGGAGCACCACCCACCCTCCCATGGCTAAATAAACAAAGCTAGGTGAATTATATTGTGTGATGAGCTGGATGAGGAGGCTTTTGTTGCACTTCATTTCCCATCCAGTTCCATATCGTCTCAGTCATCACTGGATATGGTATATGATGAGCTGGATGAGTTTTTTTCTGCATTTCAGTCACCGCTGGTCCCAGCCAGTGCCATATTTTTTCAGTCGTCGCTGGATATGTCCAATTCGTCGCTGGTAAGCCCAGTTCCAAGTCCTCCAAGTCACAACTGGTTAAGCCCAGCTCCAATTCATCGCTGGTTATGCCCAGTATTAAGTCTCCTTCATTGCGGAAGGTCCCACCCAGCCTCCCTCTCCCTCCTCAACTGCTAAAGCCATCCAGTTTCTCTGCCTCATCTCTGCTGTCCCCCTTTCAGCCTCTCAGCTTTTCCAGAGGTTCTGCTATGCTTTACAGATCCACCAGGGACTTCCCAGTCATCAGCTCTGCCTTGGCTCATGGATCCCTCAGCTCCATGCAAACCTGCAAGCCTCAGACTCCACCTCACCCCTCTAAACCATCGGCTTCACCTTGGTTCTCCAAACCATTGGCTCCACCTTGGCTCAATGCTCTCTTGGCTCCACCATGGACTGCCATCCCTCAGGCTCCGTTGGGCTCCCTTGTCCCTCTGGCTTCACCTTGGTCTATCATCGCTCTGGCTCCACCATGGACTTCCGAGTCAGCAACTTTGCCTTGTCCCTCCACCCTTATGGCTCCGCCGGGCTCCTCCTTCCCTTTGGGTCAATCATTGTCCTTACTCCCACTGTCTCCGCCCTGGTCTGTCAAGACCACACCTCCAACTCTGTCACGCCCGTTCTTCGGCTTCGCCTTCGTCTTCACATCCACAGTCTCCACCTCAGTCTCAATAAGTCGTCTCCCTGGTTCCGCCTGCCACTTCTACTAAGGCTCTACCATGGCTCCTCCCTCCATCGCCTCCACCATGGTCCTTCATGTTATGGCTCTGGGTCATCCTTCTGCTTGTCCTGTCTATGCTCTGGTCCTTCCTGTCTCTGCCCTGACTCCTTCCACCCTTTATCTTCTCCCTGGTCGTCGTCTCAGTGGTGTTTTCCTCTGCCTGCTCCTCATCCTCCTCCAGAGCCACCACCCTCCCTCCCTCCCTCCCTCCCTCCTCCCTCAGATTGCATGGGGATGCATGCTAAACACGATTGTGTTTAGTATCAGTCTTGTTTAGTTTCATTGTCATTATCATTGCCTGAGTTCTTATTTGTTACTATGGTTTGTGATTAGTCCTCACCTGTTCCCCATTCTGTTAATCATCATTCTCTTTGTATTTAAGCCTTCAGTTCTCCTTGGTTCATTGTCTTGTGTTGAAGTTATGTTAGTGGTGTTGTATGCATTTATCTCTTGCCGTTTATTAAAGTATAAATTTATTCATTCTGCGTCACACATCATTCTTTGGATCATACTACGTAGCCAACCCATGTCAGTGTTCACCTAAAAATGAAAATTCTGTTATTTGACCCTCATGTTGTTTCAAACATATATACAATGACTTCTTTGTTTTGTGTGTGTCTGAGCTGCTGTTTTTATATTATGAAAGTGGATGGATACTTTTTCTGCAAAAAATGCAATATAAGGGTTATCATCAAAGTAGTCCTCAAGTGATTTGAGAGCCATGCATAGGGGGAAGTTCAATTTTTGATCTGTTCCTTGCAGAAAGCTACCGTATGATTTTTAGAAGACTTGGAATTTATGGTGTTTTTTTTTTTTTTTTAGCTTTCATTTCTGCAAATCAAACTTGAATTTATTTAAGAAATCATCATGTGTAAACAAAATAAATTATATGAGGGTAAATAATTAGGTTAACTAACCCTTTAAATTAATCTAACCCCTAATCTTACTGGATACAGTACAAAGTATGAAGATGTGTCATGGCCATCAGGGAATTATGGTTATCAGGGAATTATGGTTAAAACTGGGTCAGTAGTGTCAAGGAGGGGAAACCCATGGAAAAAATCTTTCAGTATGTTAGTGTGTATCCTTGAGCTAAGATTTTTACTCTCTCTTCCTTCCTCTTTCTTTCTCATGTTCAGTCCTTTTCCCTCGACTGTTTAATTATCTTTTTTCTTCTCGTTGTTACTCACTCTTCATTTCCACTTTTGTTTCCTTTATCACCAGCCTTGAATTTGACTAGAAGCTCATTGTTTGCTGCTTCCCTCGATATTTTCTAAACAATTACTAAGCCATACACACTCATTCTCTCACACACAACCCAAAAAAAAAAAAAAAAAAAATTTAAACCTACAAAAAACATTTTTTAGGCTAATGGCCAGATATGAATAAGTCAAAACACACAGAAAAAGCTCTTCTCATACATACTTACCCTTTATTACTTTCTCTCTCTCTCTCCCTCTTTCCCTAATGTTATTCCTTTTTTCCACCCTGATTGTTCCCAGCCTGCTTTTACCCTGTCAAAGATTCTTACATTTATGCTGAAGCAAAACAAAAATTCACATCAGCACTGTTTTAAACAGTTTCAATATATTTTAGATTTTTAAAATGTTATTCTTAGTCTTCTCTCTATGTATAAATAGTGAATAGAGGACAGACAAAATTAGGGAATAGGAAATTAAGTGAAAAGGAAAATTAGTGGAATATGATCAGGATCATTCATGCAAGCTTGAGTTCATGATCACAATGACTCAACAGCCAAAAAGTTTTTAATTGTTAATGATAAAAATTGAATAATTCTCTTCATTTAACAGCAATAAATCCTTATAGTATATATGATATCGAAACAAAATGGAAGCATAGTGAATTCAGATGTCTTCTGTGGTCAAATGAAAGACCAGTCTTGTTTAGTGTCTTTATGAGCCTGAGGGTCTCAACAGAATGAAAGATTTAGATTTCAAGCATCTGCCATTTAAAAGAGGACACAGAGAGAAAGGGGTAAGGATGGCATCCCTCTGGAGAAGGAAAGAGCGAAGAGACTTGCTGGTGTTTTTGATTGTGTGTGTAGGGCAGAAGTGTGAGATTATTATTTAATGGTATTTTAAGAAGGTTTGTAGAATATTCTAACATGTATGTTGTGTTTGATGGCTGACCTGTGCGTGTGTGTGTGTGTTGTGGGTGTGTGGGTGTGTTGGTGTGTGTGTGTGTGGTCCTGGTAAATATACGTTGTGGGGACAAAATATAAAAGATGGTAATACCAGTAGTTTTTGACCTTGTGTTTGCATTTTGGTCCCCATGATGAAAACATATTTTCAAATGTAAAAATGCTGAACATTTTCTATGAGGATTGTGTTTAGGGTTAGGGGATAGAATATACAGTTTGTACAGTATAAAAATCCATATGTCTATGGAAAGTCTCCATAAAACATAAAAACCCAATGTGTGTGTTTTTTGGTTAATCAGTCTATAAGACAGCTTGTGGGCCTTCAGGCAGACACACAACACACAGACACACTTCTTAGAAGGCTTTTGCATTAATGATGTGACCCAGAATAAGAGTGTGTCTGGCACTAACTTTCAAATTCTGAGACTGGTTGTTTGCCTAAACTACAACAGTACTACTGCCAAGCCACGTCAAATTTTCACAAGTTCTATCTTAGCATTATAAGCAAACATCATTGGAGGAAGTTAATTTTTATCCTGCCAGTTACATGTCTAATAATGAAAATGAGAATCATACACGTATTAGTTAAGCAGATCATTTTGCACTGCCCTGTAAAATAGAAAAAAAAAATTGACATAAAAATAATTTTACAATAACAATATTGTAATATTCACTTTATTATTACTATTATTATTATTAATTATTTATATATACATATATACACACACATATACTACTACTACTACTACTAATAATAATAATACTACAGTTCTAACAAGTGAATGATTTTAAATAAATATTTATTGTTAACAAAATTACCAAAGCACTCCCGACTGTGTATACATAGCAGAGATCATGTGGTTTTCTGGAGGCGATGCTTTATTTACCATTTACTATTTATATTACTGTTTTAAAATAATATTCTAAAACTCACTTTATTGTTGTTATTATTGTTATATTTTTACTATTAATATTTGTATTGGTATTAATAATAATATAATTAACAATAATAGAATTATTATTATTGTTATTGTTATTATTGTTAATAATAATAATTATAAATATATATCAACAATAGCTACAACAACTATAATAATAATACAGTTTAATAAGTGAATTTTTATATTTTTAAGTGAATAATTTTAGATAATTTTATTTTATTTAAAATTGCCAAAAGCATTCCTGACTGTCTATATAATAGTCTCAAATATCAAGTGTTTTTCTTTATTTACTCTTCCCTATTGTAGAACTCCGGGCACCATGCAGCAATGGCAAATGTTTGTGAAGGGTGTGTTATTTCCTTCGGGAGTCACATGTTTTCTTAGGCAAAGAGATACGGACAGGTTTAGAATTATTTTCTTAAGCAGTAAATTGAATAGAAGAATGAATCTCGTATCTCATCAGTCTGTGTGTCACTGAATTAGAACAGCTTTCAGTGCATGGCTGCCTTAGACATGTGTGTATGACTGCAGGTGACAGGCTGGATTACCTGAACAGCCCTAATGTGTCACCTAATCACCCACTGAGACTGACACACTCTCCCTCAGTGTGTGTGTGTGTGTGTGTGTGAGAGAGAGAGAGAGAGAGAGAGAGAGAGAAGGTTGAGCTGAAAGAAAGAGATGAGAGCAAATATTTACAGAGACATATATATAATATTAATTTATATTTAATATATTTATACAGTGTGTGTGTATATATATATATATATATATATATATATATATATATATATATATATATATATATATATATATATATATATATAATAATTTATATTTAATATATTTATACATTTATTTTTATGTAATGTAATAGAATATATTTTTCAAGTTTTAGCACTATTACCTGATTGGAGTTCCTTTAGTGAATCGTGATCTTACCGTGGACAGCATAAGCACATTAACAATTCTAGCAACTGGTGCCATTAATTTAGTGAATTCCCCCCAAGTTACAAACCTACTGGTATTATTAAGCACACAAACAAGGAGATGGCGATAATAGAGTCTTTACTAGAAAATCCGATAGGAGAATACAGGAACATACACCAGCATTAACACAAACGATACCCGACAACCTACTCAACAGAAACTGGAACTTAAATACCCTGATGATTGAACTCAAACGACGAACAGCTGAGAAGAATGTGATTAGTGTCCATTGTGACAGATAGTGGCGGGAAACTAGAACAAAGGAACACGTGACAGATGAAAACAACAAACAGAAAGTCCATGTGAATATAACACCCACACACACACACACACTCTCTCACTCTCTCACTCACTCACTCACTCACTCACTCACTCACTCACTCACTCACTCACTCACTCACTCTCTCTCTCTCTCTCTCTCTCTCTCTCTCTCTCTCTCTCTCTCTCTCTCTCTCTCTCTCTCTCTCTCTCTCTCTCTCTCTCTCTCGTTAGTTTTCACTCTCAGTCCTGTCTTCATCTCCATTTGGTCTGTTTAGTGGTCTAATTAGTGATGTTTTTAAGTTTATTCTCTGTAGTGCCAGGGCTCAGGAGAGTACAGAGATACACAAATACAAGTTCAGGCACACTACATGATAAATATATGGAAAACGAAAAGAAAGAAGTTACAAAAAATAAAACAACTGGATAACGATGAAATGCTTCCATTCGCTCGCCTCGGGCAGATTTTCCCCAAGAGTGCTTACCAAGGGAAAAAAAAAAAATCAGACCCATTTAATCGTGGGTACACACAGCGACACCTTTGCAAGAAGGTGAGACACCCCTGCTGATTTCCTCTTTGGAATAATGGCTTCTCTCTTGAGTGCTTCCAGAACATTCTAGAGAGTGAGAGATTGATAGTGGAGAGGAGCAGCCCTCTCTTATTTTTTTACGTGAAAGGGACTTGGAGTGATGTGGCAGCTGTAAATCTGAAAGCTTGTTTGTGATATTTTTGCTGCTGTAATGTCAGAGAATTAATTTTTTTTCCCTCCACCTGTGTGGGGATTCTTACATTTAAGAATTTAAGATGGGGTTACGTTGTCTATTAGTATATAATGAGGAGGAGTTGTGTGAGAGAGCACACCTGGTTTCCTTCTAACTGTAATGTGACAGTAAGAAGGTCTGAAGCATTTGTCAGTGATTCTCAGCAGTAAATGTTCTGGACACATTTTGAGCCAATTACCTCTTGTCAGAGAGAAGACGCTTCCCCACTGCGGAATGGCTCTGTGTGTGTGTGTGTGTGTGTGTGTGTGTGTGTGTGTGTGTGTGTGTGTGTGTGTGTGTGTGTGTGTGTGTGTGTGTGTGTGTGTGTGTGTGTGTGTGTGTGTGTGTGTGTGTGTGTGTGTGTGTGTGTGTGTGTGTGTGTGTGTGTGTGTGTGTGTGTGTGTGTGTGTGTGTGTGTCCAAGATGTGTTATGTAATTGTTTTGCTAACAGGCTTCTCTGTCATTTTAAGTCACTCAAGCCTCAATGCTTCACACACACACAATAAACTTTAAAACTGGAAAAGGACTGACAAGTGACATGTTCAGAATGACCAAAGATGTACTTTTAAATATTTTAATTATTTAGAGTCCGTATTTCTTTGTTTTTTATATCAGTATTTCTTTCTGCATTTATTTAATAAAAAAAATACTGTAAAAACTAATATTGTGAAATATTACAATTTAAAATAAACTGTTTTCAATTTTAATGTATTTTAAAGGGGTCATGAAATGCGTTGTTTTATTGTTTTATCATGTTTCCTGGGGTGCACTTATGTTATTATGCTTTTTACATCAAAAATGGTCATAATTTAGAAATAAAAGGCATTTTTCCTACCTTGATTTTAGCCCTCTGATTTGAACACTCTGTTTTAAAGTATTAGTTCACCCAAAAATGAAAATAATGTCGTTCTACACCCGTAAGACCTTCGTTCATCTTCTGAACACAAATTAAGATATTTTTGATTAAATCTGTTGGCTCAGTGAGGCCTCAATTGAGAGCAAAGCCACCAAACCTTCATAAAGGTACTAAAAACATATTTAAAACAGTTCATGTGACTACAGTGGTTCTACCTTAATATTATAAAGCAACGAGAATACTTTTTTTTTGCGCCAAAAAAACTAAATAACTTTTCAACAATATCTTGTGGTGGCCGATTTCAAAACACTGCTTCTGAGCTTCATGAAACAAAAGATTCGTATTGAGAGTTTGAATAGCTTTGCTCTCAATGGAGGCCTCACTGAGCCATCAGATTTTATCAGCAATATCTTAATTTGTGTTTTGAAGATGAACGAAGGTCTTAGGGTTGTAGAACGACATGAGGGTGAGTAATAAATGACATTATTTTCATTTTTGGGTGAACTAACCCTTTAAGAGGCGCGTCTGCAGTGAGATTTCAGTGTAAATGCCCACTGCTGTGATTGGCTAACATCTTTCCATTTGAAATAGCCAAGTATTACTCTCTCGAAAGCTTAGCACATTTTTACTATTACAGCTCTCAAGGTTAACTAATCGTGAAAAGTGTTGATTATAGCATTACATTTAGATCTATGGCATTATATTTAGATTGTGGCATGAAAGGTTGCAGCGATGAACATTGTAGCCGATCACAGTCATGTTGTTGAGCGCATGAAAGCAGTGATCTCGTCATTGCAACTCAATTTCTGCACACTAACGAATGCTTTCATCGTCACGAACAGTGCAATTGCGATGTAACTAAGATTTTTGAATAAAACGGGAGTTTTGGCGCGAGTCCAGAACTTATTCACTGATAAACTTGTGCTGTTTGATTGACAGCTCCATTGCGCTCTGTGTGATTGACAGTTCCAGAGACTGTAAAGGGAGCGTTCTTTGAACACTTATATAATCACCATTTAAATAACATTATTTTCATCCTACTAAGAGAAACAACATTAAGTTGACTGTTTAGTCACTGGTTTGATTTACTGACACATAGACAAAGAACATCTGACTGTACATGAATCATTACATATCAGATCAAGCATTAGAATTAACACAATTACTTACATGTTGTTGCATTACTGTCAAGTCCATATTGTACAAGTCTGTTTGCAAAGCCTGCACCAAAAATGCAAGTGATTTACCAAAGAATCCACAGTGAAATATAACGAATACAAATAAATAATGCTCAATTGAGACATTCACATTGTTGAAAATAAATAACCATATTCCTAGCATTAGGATCCTTTGAAAGGTAATGTTATTTTTAGTCCTGTTTCGCTCTTCTCTCCTCTTCATCTCACTAACACTCCTATCTAGATAAGCACATTCCAGGATCAGTCGTTCAGTGGGCCTGGTGTCAATAAAAGTTTTTACTGGACTAACAAGGAAGTTTTCAAGTACGATGACCTCTGATATATCAAAAGCTCAAGGAAAAGTTGATTTCTCAGTTCATGACCCCTTTAAAATGTAATTTATTCCTGTGATGGCAGAGCTGAATTTTTAGCATCATTACTCCAGTCTTCAGTGTCACATGATCTTTCAAAAATCATTCTAATATGCTGATCTGTGTTACAATAGGCTAGTTGCAGCAAGGATGATTCACAATTGGACATCAATAGCAGCGGGTTCATTAAGTAAGGATAACAGAACAACTAAACCAAAGCACACTTAGCAAAACATAACAAGAACAGACAAGGAGTGAGAGGAGTGAGTCCATTATAAAGGGTGTGCAGATGATCAGGTCCAGGTGCAGGTGCTCGGTGATGATGGGGAGAAGACGAGGAAGTGAGTGCAGGTGTGGAAACAGGAGGATCATGGGAAATGGAGTCCGGGAACGCAGGGAACTGTGACAGTTCCCCCTCCCAGTAGGCGCGGCCTCGCGCCGTAGAAGGAACAACCGGGAGGGGGGGTGGGCGCCCCGGAGACCTCACATGGGTGCAGGGAGAGGAGCAGACTGGAACAAAGGTCTCCAGGGCGGGTCTAGGAGTTCAGGGTCGGGAGCCTTGGCGGGCCGTGGCGGGTCGGGAGCCTTGGCGGGCCGTGGCGGGGCTGAAACCCCGCCCATGAATTCCCCACCCACAGGTACATGGGCCCCCCCCCCCAAAATTTTCTTGGGGAGATTTAGGGAGGACTGGAAGGGGCCGTGGCATGGAGCGGGCTCGTCGAGGGCCGGAGCGGGCTCGTGAAGAACTGGAGCAACAGGTTCAGTCCAAAAGTCTATCAACCACTCATTCTCCTCTGGTAAGGGTTTAGGCATCGCGGCGGCCCTTACGCCTTGTGGTTCGGATGCGGCGTCGGCCATCCTGCTCTGTGGCTCTGCCGCAGTAGTGGCCATCTTCTTTAGAGGCTTGGATTTCGCAGCGGCCATTTCAGGGCTTGGCTCTGTTGCGACGGCGACCATCTTCTTAGGCGGTTTGGGCTTTGCGGCGGCCATCTTTTTTAGCGGCTCTGGCGCGGCAGCGGCCATCTTCGTTGGTGGCTTATGCTTCGCCGCAGCCACCTTGTGCAGTGGCTCTGACACGGCAGTGGCCATTGTCTGTGGCCGCTTGAGCTTCACGGCGGCCATCTTCTTAGGCGGTTTGGGTTTAGGGACTGGCAGGATAGAATGGGAGGACCCACTGGTCTCAATCTCAAAATCAGAACCATTTAAAAAGAGAATCAGATTAATAGACTCGACTAGGGAGAAGAAACAGGCAGGTTCACTATAACGAATCATGTCCTCGTCCAGGCCCTTCAGAAAACAGGCGTTAAGAGGAGCATCTGGCCAGTTCACCAAACAAGATAGGTCAGAAAATTCCTCCACGTACCTCTCCAGCGGGCGACCGCCTTGTCTAAGGGTCCACAGTCGGTCAACCGCTGAGCTGGTGGATCTGCTAACTGCTGGAGGAACCGGTACAAGGAATATCCCCATCTTGATACTGATGTCCTTTCGGTTTGGTCTGTTCTTCTGTTACAATAGGCTAGTTGCAGCAAGGATGATTCACAATTGGACATCAATAGAAGCGGGTTTATTAAGAAAGGATAACAGAACAACTAAACCAAAGCACACTTAGGCAAAACATAACAATAAGAACAGACAAGGAGTGAGTGGAGTGAGTCCATTATAAAGGGTGTGCAGATGATCAGGTCCAGGTGCAGGTGATCGGTGATGATGGGGAGAAGACGAGGAAGTGAGTGCAGGTGTGGAAACAGGAGGATCATGGGAAATGGAGTCCGGGAACGCAGGGACCTGTGACAATCTGATGCACGAGGAACATTTTTTATTATTATCAATGTTGAAATAAGTTTTGCTGCTTAGTGTTTTTGTGCAAACTGATTTTTTTTTTTTTTTTTTTTCAGGATTCTTTAAAGTTGAATTTTTTTGTAACAATGTTAAAGGTCTCACCAAGGCTGCATTAATTTGATAAAAAATACAGTAATATTGCGAAATAGTATTACAATTTAGTTTTTTCTTCCTTTGATAAGAAAGCTGAATTTTCAGCAGGCTTCAACACAAGCATCAGCAGGTCAGCAGCAAACAAGGTCAAAGTTGAAGTGATTTGAACTTTGCTACATAGAATTGAATGCATTAGCTGTTGTTGGTTCATTTGTGTGATTACTCAAGTGGTGCCCGTCTTATGTCTGACCTAAAACCTCAGCACTCACATGCATCATGACAGCTGGTTTTTCTTAGCAACCACAAGTTTTGTAATCTCTCATTCTGTCGGCAATTGCAGGTGACTGCACATCAGTGCACAGAGCCTTCGCTCTGTCGCTCTAAGATCAGAAGTGGAATCTTTACATAGCCATTACAGTGCTTTTATACTCCAAGAAAAAGCATGAAAATATGATGCATATTGCTATAATGTGCATTGTGTGGTATTCCTTCGGGGAAGGACAGGCAGGTCAGCGGTCTCTTGTTTAAAAAAAGTGAGATGCTGAAGTCCTTTGAGGTGAATGTGAATCGGTTCATTTGAAAATTCTGAACCGTATCATTGCTTAGGATCCGTAAAGAATGTGATAATGGCTCTGCCCCAGACTGAGGCTAGAGTTCTCTTCTTCTGTCTCTTTTTTCTGACACAAAAGTATTTACACATTTTCATGATTCAGCCTTGCACCTCTTTATGTGGTAATTGTTTATACAATATGCCTTCTGGCAGTGTTAATTTCTCTAATATTAGCATATGCGTTCCTCAAATCTGAATATGCATAGTACAAATTTGCATGGTGTCCTTTATGCAAGAGGGTTCATGGTTACAATGTCATAATGTGCATTATCTCATCTTTTGCAGCATTCAATGTCATTTTCTTATTGAGAATTACAGAATATGCAGTATATCTTCTCCATTGCTTTTGGTTGCATTACTTTTGGACCATAATAGCATTAATTGAGTTCATGTTTTTCAGATTTATTTGAGTAGAGCTTCTCTGTTCTAATCACTCACATGCTCTTCATGGACTAATTGCTTAGGTTATGTCCTCTTACAACATCATGAAAGAGATTCTTCCTTAATTTTAACCTTTCTCTGAGGACTCTTGTCACAGCACAGGGAGTGATGGAGGTCAGTGGAGAAGAAAGGCAGAAAAACCAGTTGAACCTACAAGCAGAAAATCTAAGAATAAGCTTTAATATGGCATGGACTGGGACTTAAATATAATTAAATTGTATATATATTTTTATATTATATTTTTATGATACATTTATATTTATATGGTACATTTTAAATAATTAGAAGTATATAATTAGAATGAATTCATTAAAATAATGATTTAAATGAATATGGTCAAGAGACAGGAGACTTAGAACAAATGTCTTCTATTTAAATTCAAAAGGATTTGCAGTTTTTCAATGAACTTAGTAGAAGAGGTGCAATTGATTGCATTTTTGCAGAAGACTGAAGATTGGAGTCTGTTTGAGCTTTGTGTCCCATGTTGCCCTAGAGAACATTGCAGTTTTCAATGTTGTCTGTGCCCAAATCCACAACATTGGCTTCAATAGACTGGCCAGAGGAAACTTTTCTCCCTTTAAATCTTTGTTTTTGCTTTGTATGTTTGAAGTTTGACAGCCAGCCTATAAGATGATGGTCCCAGCATCCCTCTGCTCCCTATGGCCAGTTCATCCCTGGATCCCTGCAGATAGTGGAATCAAATTTTAAGTGTTCTTCATAAAACTTTGGTTGTAGATGTGCTGAAAAGGCGAACAAGGATTATTGCATTGAAAGGGGTCAGAAGAATTGGGTTCTAATGAGCTTTCATTTCTCTACGTTATTAAAAAAACAACACAAATGCCGGCAGCTCCCTCTGTGATTTGAACTCATTAAGTAATTTCTGTTGGTTTTGTGTGAATAACTCTAAGCTGTACCAGGACCTCTGTGTGTGTCAGAGGAAAGTGTGTGATCTCAAATGAAGCCTCCATGGAACAAAAAATGTTGTAATGTTCAAACAGCGAAATGTTGCAGCGTTCAGCTCTTGTTTTGCTGACTTTTAGAAAGAGGGCAAAATAGAATGACAGACTTTCTCTGTCTGTGAGCTCAGTGTCTGAACAAATCCATCATTTTTGTGTGTTTGTGTTCAGATCTATTAGTTGAATGCACTCAGTATTCTTCAAAATGATACAGATTCTTAAGAAAATCAGGAAAAAAGGTGGTGTGTGTAATTCTGCTGATCTTAAAATGTCTTTTTTCCTACCCTGGCTTAATGTTAATAGTCAAGTTAACCATTTGTAGGTTGATTTCCACTGAAAAGTGTAACTGTGGCACTATCAAAACATTACTCTATTTATTTGAGCATCCTACCTCATTGGCTTGACTAATATATATATATATATATATATATATATATTATCGCTGTCTGAGAGATGGGAAAGCAAGTATATGAACCACTTGCTGTGAAAATGTGTAATAATACAAAATGCATGTTATTTTTTATTTAGTACTGTCCTGAGTAAGATATTTTACATAAAAGATGTTTACATATAATCCACAAGACAAAAAAAAAAAAATAGCTGAATTTATTAAAATAACCCCATTCATAAGTATGTGAACCATTGATTCTTAATACTGTGTGTGGTTACCTGGATGATCTACGACTGTTTTTGTTGTTTTGTGATGGTTGTTCATGAGTCTCTTGTTTGTTCTGAGCAGTTAAACTGAGCTCTGTTCTTTAGAAATCCTACAGGTCCTGCAGATTCTTCAGTTTTCCAGCATTTTTTGCATATTTGAACCCTTTACAGCAGTGACTGAATGATTTTGAGATCCGTCTTTTCACACTGTGAACAACTGGGGGACTCAAACACAACTATTAAAAAAGGTTCAAACATTCACTGATGCTCCAGGAAAAAAACATGATGCATTAATAGATGGGGGGTGAAAAACTTTTGGAATTTGAAGATCATGGTAAATTTTATTTAATTTGTCCATCCTGTTCAAAAGTTTTCACCCCAGACTCTTAATGCATCGTGTTTCCTTCTGAAGCATTAGTGAATGTTTGAACCTTTTTTAATAGTTGTGTTTGAGTCCCTCAGTTGTCCTCCATGTGAAAGATGGATCTCAAAATCATTGTCACTGCTGGAAAGGGTTCAAATATGCAAAAGATGGTGGAAAACTGAAGAATTTTTGGGACCTGGAGATTTTTTCTGAAGAACAGAGCTCAGTTTAACTGCTCAGAATAAACAAGGGACTCATGAACAACCAAAAAAAAAAAAAACAGTTGTAGATCATCCAGGTAACCACACACAGTATTAAGAATCAATGGTTCACATACTTATGAATGGGGTCATTTTAATAAATTCAGCTATTTTTTTTGTCTTATGGATTATATGTAAAAATCTTTTATGTAAAATATCTTACTCAGGACAGTACTAAATAAGAAATAACATGCATTTTGTATGATCTCTCTTATTTTGTTAACATTTTGCACATTTTCACAGATTCTGCAAGTGGTTCCCATACTTTTCCTTGCTACTGTAATATATATATATATATATATATATATATATATATATATATATATATTTATATTTATATATATATATATATATATATATATATATATATATATATATATATATATATATATATAAATATTGGGTTAAATGTTGTAAGCACAATCATTTTATGCAAAACATAAAAATATATTTTGTCATAGGCAATTCTAAATTATCAATAGTGATCACGGATTATTATTTTTCTTGCAATTCCAGTTCATGATGCTAGTAGTGCAGAAATTATACTTTAAAACTGTTATATAGCTTGAACATTTTAGACATTTAAAAATATTAAGGTCTATTTAACTGAATAATATACAGAATAAAAACCTGTTTATGTACTTAAATGGGTTATCAGAGGCTATTTTGTTGACCTGTTTTGCCTTTAGTCTGACATTGTTCTTGTCTTTTACAGTATCTTGAGAGAGACACACACGTAAATGAATATAATCAGCTGAAGTAAATGAATATAATCAGCTGAACTAAATGAATCAAGCACCACAAATCAGTTTCAGTAAAGAACGTGATGAAAAAATTATGTGGAGAAAAAGTGGGATCTGAGAGAGACAAAGTGGGGGGTGAAGAGAACAAAAGATTATTTTAAGACAATCTCCAAGCTTAGGTAATCTGTGGGCAGACCATGGCAAGACACAAAAAGAAGCTTTAGCGTGACTGCTTTAGAGGAAGAAGATAAAACATGTATAATTTACATCTTTCTTTCCCAACACAGCACACATTATTGATAATCCCTTATGCTGAAATTCATGTTGTTAGATAGTAAATTTTTCATTTAGGGAGCGGCACTTCTTTTTTTATATTAATGTGGCTGTTTTATGTTCAGTATTCAAACATTAATAAATCTTTCTGATACTGTTTTTCATAATTATAATTTGAAGATATAAAGATGGAAATTGTAATATCTCAAATTGCATCAAAAGTCTTATAAATATGGAATTTGGTCAAAATGCAGCAATAGTCTATTTATCTTCAAGTGAAAGTTGATGATGATTCCAAAATTTTTGTAGATGCCATTTCCAAGCAAACTAATGGTATTTCTTGTCTCCATATTCAGTTTATATTCCGTAAAATCATCGATGTGAAGAAGGAGGAAGAGGAGAGGCAGCGCTCAAAGAATGAGGTCCCACTCTCCATTCCTGTGGACCACCCAGTCCGAAAACTTTTCCAGAAGTTTAAACAGCAGAAGGAGCTCCGTAACCAGGGCGCTTCGGCCCAGCTCGACCTGGAGAAGAATCAACAGCAGCCCACACGCATGCCAAAACCACACACCTCCCTCATGCAGAACTCGCTGCACACGGTTCAGAACGGGTCCACAAGCAGCGTGGTCACCATCTCCCAGATCACACCCATCCAGAACTGTCTGGCCTATCCTAAAGCGGGCGACTCCATCAAGCAGATCAACCGCGACATCATGGAACTCAAACCTGCTGTGGCCAGCGGTGACCAAGTCGCAAACCGACTCAAAGTGAATAACACGGCACGGACCAAACCCGCAGGAACCGCCCGTGGCTGGATGAGACTGAAAAACAACATGGCTGCCCCAGGTTCACCTCCAGAGGAGGAGAGGAAAGAGGGATTAAACAATGCAGCTAAGGCCGTGTCCATAGAGCGCCTTTCACCAGAAGTCAAAGTTCAGATAGAGAGTGTTGAGGGGGTTGGAGAATCCAGGAAGAATTCGCTCCGCAAAACAGACTCTTGGGATAGCGGCCTGACCTACAGCGACCAGAGACTGGATAGGGTTTCAGAACCACAGAGCCCTGTACCTGGTGGAGGAGAAGGACCAGCCCGTGATTTTTACCCCAGTAGCGATAGCTCATTCCTGGCCTCGCTGCAGGAGGCCAGGGTGGAGCTGAGGACAGAGATCCAGGCTCTGAACGGAAGGATGGCGACTTTAGAAGAACGGGTTGGACAAATTCTCAGGCTACTTTTAGAGACTTCAAAGGCCTCATCTAGTGAAGACTCAAATCTGAAAACACATAGATCCAAACTCAAAGCACAGGGCAGCATCCCAGTGTCCACACTCAGTACACCTGATTCTGAAAAGGATGAGGGATCGCCATAACAAATTTACATTTAATAAGCATTTGAGATGAAGCATTTGTAGCATCACTGTTATGGTGTATCCACATCTGGCACCTATACCTTCAGCTCATAGAGGAACGTCCTAAATAGGAGCTGTGATTTCAGAGGATATAGTTGTTACTTGAACATCTGTATTGGAGCAGGAGTTGGTTTCTGAGTCTAAATAACTGCCAAGAACTCTAACCCTCTAGTTTTTTTTACCCTCCATAAAAAATAAAAGGATTTTTAGTTTTAGTGCTTTACTGTTCAATTAGCACTTTTTGCACACTGAAGTAATGCAGGAACTATCTACCCCCCCCCCCCCCCCCCCCCCCCTTTGTTTTCAGCGTGAGTTTGTATATATTCTGCATGTCCAGCTGGGTTCTGGCTTGCCCAAAAATGTACAGCCCTGATGATGTCTATACAACTGAAATATTTAAATGCTTGTATATTATGCAGTTAACTGCATGCAGATCTATTTATTCTCACAGAATGCTTATTTTCAATGTCTAAATGAAAGAGACTGTTGATTGTCTTGACATCACCGTAATGTACATTCAGGTTTTTAACAACACGTAGCATGACAAATCACTGAGGGAGAATGTGACTTTTTTTGAAACCGTTACGTATACATGAATGACTTTCACAGCACTCAAGAACTTTGCCTTAAAGGACCTTAACATCACTCTTGAGATAAAGCTGGAGAGGAAAAACCTGCATTGGTTATCAGTATAGGACAGATCTGTGTTTGTTTTTTTTGTGTCTGTCCTTCCGTACATTTTGATCATGTTTCAGCTTTCATTTTGACATTTTTTTTTATTTTTTGCAAATTTTCAAGGATTTTGGAGGGTGTGGGATTTTATGCAGTTCAATTATGTACCACTCAATGTTATTGGGGTATGTTTCATTTTATATAGTACCAATAGCAGCTTTTGCTGAGTGCAGCTTCACCATTGCATATTTGTCAACTGTGTTATATGCAACCTTAAAATAAATATTTCCAGTTTTAAGGATCAGCCACAATATTTTGTTCTCGTATGCAAGATAACATTATGATTTGTTGATCTCTCAAAACAAAGTCCCTTATCATAGGACTAGAATGCCCAGAATTGTCCTCACGAATTGAAACGCCTGAAACACATCCTGACCGTCTCTTCAGTAGATCAAGCCCAGTCTGCAGATCAGGACTCCACAATGACAGTAAAAATGTAACCAAATCTGAAAAATTGTTTATAAGGACTATTTAAAGGTATTATTGTACCCTTACTTAAAGGGATAGTTCACCAAAAAATGTAAATTATCCTATAATTTACTCACCCTCAAGCCATCCTAGGTGTATATGACTTTCTTCTGCCAGCCAAACACAATCAGCGTTATTTAAAAAAAAAAAAAATCTAAGTTACTATTCACTCCCATTATAAAGCTTGGAATAGCCAGAATATGTTTTACTATAACTGCATAAAAAAAAAAAATAATCGCAGCCTTTGCGATTTCATAATCGTTTAAGTTCAATGTTATTTTTCGTATTGTGCGATAAATCGTGCAGCCCTGATTTTCATTTTTGGTGTGCCATATATTTTATTGAGTTTAAATAATGTTGCTTAAGTTGTTGCAGCTTTTTATTTTTAATAAATTCAATTCTTTTAATCACAGGTTTCATCTGCCTTGTCTCCCTGTCTGTTTCCAGGCAGCAGAGAGTTAAAACGACCTGCACAGGTTAAGAGTGCAGCTCTGTATTGCGGTCCTGCTGGTTTGATCCTGTTCTCTACAAAAGAAAGACAGATGAAGCTCTCGGCCGAAGTCAATTTTCAGGTAGCGGAGCTGCAGTTTGGCACTAAGCCCCCAAGATTCTTTTATTACAATCCATTTATCTCTCACTCTCTTTCTTTTTGCTGAGCTTGCTAAAGATCTGGGATTGGCTTGGTTTGGTTTGGCAGTAGCACGTGCTTTTGTATTCTCTTTACATGCACAAACACATTAATGTTGTTTCAGATAGAAGTCCATTTCAGCAGTAATGTGTGTTTGTGAATGTAAAACCAAAAGGTTGGTACTGTATTGAATATAACACGAGGTCTGCCTTCTGTGTACTAATGGGTCCTGTTTTTAGCTGGTCTTAAGGTCTCAGTGAGCTGTCGTTTTACAGATTATTAGGCACATTTAATTGGGAAAAGACCAAGGGGTCAAGGGTTTTGTTGGTTCTGTTAGCCCCTGCTGGAAAATACAGTCACATCATTCTGCTGCTCAATCTTTCTGCATTGACAGCCATGAATGGGAACGATATCAGATTCTTATTGATCCGACTGTCCAGATATCAGACAGTTCTCTGTAGCGAATTTCACACAAGCTAATATTACAAGATCACGTCACCTAACTCTCTCTTTCTTCTTTCTTTGTTTCTGTCAATCTCTATACCTTTTGAAAGAGCGTACTGAAACTGCGTGATCAGCATAACCTTAGAGACCATCAAGTATAGGAAAGTAATGATAAAATCATGACCCTTTCATTTGACCCTGGTTATATAGTTTTATAGAAGTTCAGAATTTTGTGGACTAAACTTAAATGGTGAAGATATCTCATTGTCCAGTGATTTCCTCCCCCCCATAAGATTTACTTTTACATTAGTATTTACATTAGTATGTGTGGAAGCTTGTTTCTGCCACTGAATAAAAATAAAAAATGTACTACAATTGTGACTTTTTATCTCACAATTCTGATTTTTTTCCCCCTCACAATTGTGAGTTTCCTTCTAAGAAACTTCTGCAACTTTTTAGCTTTGAGATAACTGCAAATTTTTATCTTTTACATTTATTTTCCATGACTGAAACAAGTGCGGATATAAATACTAGTATCTAAAAAGACCAAAAATGAACATAAAGGTGAGAGAGTGAGTTGTTATGTAAGAAGACTGAACAGTGTCTACTATAATTTTCTCTTGCTTATATTTAGAACCTCATTGGGTTGGATCTGTACCTGTCAGCTCAGATGCCTCAAGTCGTTTGAAAGAGCTCGTCTTGTCCATGAGTTGGGCCAGGTTTAGAGTTTGTTTATGTGACAGTTAATTGAATGGAAGTGATTTGACAGAAGGGTAATTTTGGTAATTAATCTGGAACAAAGGCAGCTTTGGGGGAGGTTTGACATTTCTGGGAATGCTGCATACAGTGCATGCCAACATTACCGTAGCAACAAAATCACTGGGAACAGCGTTGGAGCAAGGACGGATTATGGTCCTGCCAGGCCCCCGAGGCACCAGCCTCTTTGGAGGCCCCTCTTGTACCCCCACACACAGTTTTTGCCAGGAAGTTAAAAAGGGAAAAATTGTATCTTGTAATTAGAAGGTAAAATAACTGGAATATGATGTTATATTGCATGACCCAAAGAATTAGCTTTTAGCTTCTCTTATGCAACTCAGTGTGAAACTTCATACACTTCCATTCAAAAGTTTGAGGTCTGTAAGATTTTTTTTTTTTAATGATTTTGAAAGAAGTATCTTCTGCTCACAAAGGCTGCATTTATTCAATCAAAATTACAGTAAAATAACAACATTGTGCAATATTATTACAGTTTAAAATACTGTTTTCTACTTTAATACATTATACATATTGAAAGGAAATGTATTCCTGTGATGGCAAAGAAAATCAGAAATCATTCTAATATGCTGATTTGATGCTCAAGACACATTTATTATTATCAATGTTGAAAACAATTTTTCTGAAAGATGAAACTTCAAAATGTGAATATTTTATTTTTTATTGATTTGATTTGATAGGTCAGAAGCTAGGAACAGAACTGCATAATTTCTTGTCTCAATGAAGATCACCATTTTTGTCCTATACTCTTGTGAAGGAACCACCACATTTACCCTAGCCAAACTAGGGTTAACTTAATCTGCATTCTGCACATATTTGTGATTGTGGAACTTAATGAAACTATATTAAACTGTTGGCCCTAAATGTAATTACCAGTACAAAACTGCTGAATTTGACCTCTGAGGCGTTACACCAGAATGTGTTCAGGGTTATAATGGAAAAGGTAATAATAATCATATGTGTCTGCTGCTCAATACGATGCCAGAATAGGAGAGGAAAATGTTTTCTCATCAGTTTCCATATTAGTGAGGTTTTAAATAATTTATCTCGCAGGGACTGTTGGGACATGTGAACTCACAGCAATACAGCTTTCTGAGAAATTAGTCTTCAGTGCTGCAGGATGCTGATGATGAGAAAATTATATGTATGTATGTGTGTGATCAGCACATGAAACATGCAAGAATGGACTAAGTATATGAACTAAGTAAATACACAGAACCTTTAAATGGATAAAAAGTTTATCTGGACAGCCTGAGAAGGAAAAGTTGGAGCAGGTGGTGCTGTATATATAATATATTACAATGAATGACTGTCTGCGATTAATCAGTGATTCAGATGAGAGCAGCATTGAGCAGGTGGTTGGACCCCCTGCGTCCATGAGATTCACAAGACTTTCTCTCATTCCTCCTTTTTTTTATCAGTCACGCACACATATGGACATGTGTCATAGTCACAAGACTTTTTGCCTCAACCATTTGGAACAAATACATAACAAATCTCCTGGAAAAATAAGCAAAAAAACAAACAAAAAACGTTACCATTCGTAACGTTACCATAAACCAACTCCAATTGGTAAATGTTTATTTGATCAAAAATACAGTAAAAACAGTAATGTTTTGAAATAATATTACAATTTAAAATAACTGTTTTCAATTTATTATATTTTAAAATGTAATTTATTCTTGTGATAGAAAAGTTGAATTTTAAGCATTTTCAGCATATTAGAATGATTTCTGAAGGATCATGTGACACTGAAGACTGGAGTATTTCAGTGTTACCTGATCCTTCAGAAATCATTCTAATATGCTGATTTGGTGCTCAGGAAACATTTCATTTTATTATTGATTTTTTTTCTTTTTTTTTTTTCTTAATATTTATATGGAAACAGTGATGCATTTTTTTTTCCTGAACAACAACATTTAATAAAAAAGTATTCATTTTGTAAAAACAAACAAAAAAAACCCAAAACTTTTGAACAAGACTTTTGAACTTTTGAACAAGTGTGTATGTGGATTTGTAGGGTTTGTGTGTGTGTGTGTAATAATTAAAATAATAAGATGGAACTTATGTTACGTTCAGTCATTTTATGGCTTATATCCTGTCACTACAAGATCCTTGTTTTTCAGTTTATGACAGAAGATCGCAGGTGTGGTGTTTGCAGTTTTATTTTATTATTATAATTTTGATCTTTTCAGGAAAAAAGGGAGGAGGATAGATAAACAACCAAAAGAGAATGAGAAAGAAACATACAGAAACCATTTGAAGGTAAAATCTCTCCCACATGTACATAGATATCAAACTTATTAATTTTATTCCTGCAGTGCACATGGCCTGTTTTAACCATTACAAAATGGCTGTTTTCTCCTGCATATCAGACCGAGGTGATACATTCAGTGGTGCTGGTGAGACAAACCCCACAGTCACACCGAATGGCCACTGGATAGGTGTAGGACGGGTCCACATCTGCTGAGCAATTCGGCAGCTGCACCGTCTCTAATCGAGTCTCGTTATAGGTGCACACTCGCTGATGCGACTCGATGAAGGGCGGGTCCAGGACAGGCTTCTGCAGTGATTGACAGGTGAGAAGAGGGTCTGTGAGAGTGATGTCACAATGACGACTTTTCATTTGTGCACTGACTTATTTTTTAGATAGACTGTACACTTAAAATCATCAATATTTAACAATATACTAATCTCTAAATTTTAAATAATGTCCCAAATGTCTGTTTTCAATCCAAACGCATTAACTGAATTTGAAATTTGTTTCTGAAGGCACTTTTTCTTTCCTTTAGAAGTGAAACTGTGCAGTCCTGATCTCACCCTTAAAACTGGAGTGTTCTAATGTTGTCAGGTTGATTCAGTTATATAAGATTATATTTTGGAGTTAATAGTAGTTGATTTTGACATTTTTACAGTGTATGTTGCTCATAAATTGTCGCTCTCCTTCAGATCATTGTATCAATAAAAGCACTAATAATACTAGTAATATTTATACATAATAATACTATGTCTATCACAAAAAATTTTAAACCAAAAAAAATACATTGAAAAATATAAGACATTAAAAACAACAATCAAAAATAAAGCCAGGCGTGACTGAGCAACAATTTTCCTTAATTTTCTGTTATTTTCCACCTTTAATAAGCAATCATCCCAAGAGATTCCCGCCTCTCTCTTAAGAGCACTAAAGGAAAAGCCGTTTAATTTATGTGATTATTTGGGATATTAAGTGAGTTCTGTTCTCAAAAAGTGCTTTCAACCACCCTATGTGTAAAAAGTACACACAATCACAAACTCTAAACTAATATATAATCATTTTAAGTTTTCAAAATAAGTTTTTTAAACTCTGCTGGCTGCTTCAATTTGTATTAAATACAAAATCACCTTGTCTATTATTTTTGCCACTGTGTAGTATATCTGTGGTTTATTTTATGTGATTAATTTGATCTATTAACCCTGTTAAATCATTTCAGTGCATTACAATTCTTGTAATAAAGTATTTTCTCCTTGACAGTTTTATATAATCTTGATTAAGTATTCATCACATTGCAGGTGTTGCAAGAGCTCTTCTCTCTCACTTTAGTAAATGTTTGTTCACGTGCTAAATTTGTCTTACTTCCCAGGTCTCACAGCGTCCCCAGCAGGCATCAGTGGTGACGTGCAGCCCACCGCATCCCGGCTTACGGGCAAGAAAGGTAAATTCTCGAACTGCACAGCCAATGAAACGCTTCAGGTTGAGCACAGAAGCGTCAGTATGAGCTCCACAACACAGCCAAACAGCCAGTGTCACACAGCACAGGAGAGTCACTGGAGACAATCTACAACACACATACAGAGAGAATAACAGGTCATGTGTTCAGTATTCTGTAGGTTCTCTTCCTAAAAACTCAGCAATTACTCTTGATTAACGTAACACAGTTTATAATTAGAGCTATTAATAATCTGAGTAGTAATGATCCATGAAAACAGAACTGTTTTTCTTTTACTTATATGAAGGTCACATTAAAACTTTTGTTGAATGAATGTACACTCATTCAAAAAAAAAAAAAAAAAATCAGAAATTAATACTTTTATTGATTGATAGACAAAGACAATGTTATAAAAGATATCTATTTCAAATAAATGTTATTTTGAACTTTCTATTCATCAAAGAATCCTGAAAAACATGGCATCCACAAAAATATTAAGTAGCCCATCTTTTTTCAATAATTTTTCGTAATAAATGTTTTTTTTTTTTTGAGTAAATCAGCATATTAGAATGATTTCTGAAGGATCATGTGACACTGAAGACTAGAGTAATGATGCTGAAAATTCAGCTTTACTATAAAATAATAAATTACATTTTAAAAGTATATTAAAATACAAAAGATGTTTTAAATTGTAATAATATTTCAAAATATTACTATTTTTATTGTATTTTTTTATTAAATAAATTATTTTTAAAAAGAAAACGTACCAACCCCAAAATTTTGAACGGTGGTATATTACTATTTTATCCTTGAAAATCAGTCATAAAAATATTACATTTTTAAAACTATAAGATATGATGTTTCCAAAAAAAAAGTGTTTTGTAAGTTTCTCACCCCTGTGCTCCAGACCTCAAAGGAGCCATTGCTGTTTCCAGTGATTGTGGATCTCAGTGGTTAAAAGCAGGTGCCTAAATCACAGTAATTAATAAAATAAAAGTATTTCTAAAACATATCTTACTTCTATATGTCTTAGGTTCAGCGAGGTCAAAGATACCTGGATAGCAGATGCTGCACAGCTGAACTCTCCAGAATCAATCTCACTTCCAGCCCTGAAGAACCTCTGACGCTGAACTTGCACAAATCTCTAATTTATTAGAAACGGTACTGCCAACCCCACCTAAAACACAAGGGGCTGTCTCTGTAGCGCCAACTACATCCAGCAGTAATAAAGAGATGTCACATAAAACCAAAGACAAACAGGGAAGGAGCCAATGTGTCCATGTGTGTGGAGGTTGATCCAGCCCCTCAGGCTCTGAAATCTCTGCATGTCTTACTTGCTAGTACTCGGGTACATCAGCCATACATCCATTAACTTAATGAAGAGAAAATAACCTCTTTTTGTTCAGACTTATTCACATGGAAGAGAATGGGAAGCACCTTCATCCTCTAATCCATGTATTCATTTATTCATCCATCCATCTTGTGGGTTGTGGTTAGTCCTGGCTCCAGAAAGAATAGGGAGGTGTCAGGACAGGTTATATGAGACGTCAGGCTCCAAACACTGAGTTTAGTCAGATACTTACCATGGCAACATGGTGGCAAAATCAAAGAAGCAATTTTCCTCAAAAAGAGGTCTTGACAACTTAGGGGCGAGGATGATAGTCAGTTCTTTATTATATTTCTACATAATTAAAGTATAAAATGACATTGAAAATGTTTGGATTTCATGAGTGACAAACAGGCATATCAGACGCATAAACATTTGCTGCAAAATCAAATAAAAGTCTAAAGACAATAACATTAGGACTGATCTAAGTGGGGCCACTAAATTATAGGGGAAATTTGATGAATAATTTCAAACATTTAAAAAAGTTCATGATTATTTACATTATGACTATACTTTTGTAAAATTACTGATATACAAATTTGAGCATTTTGTGTAGAAAGTAATAGTAAAGAAAGATTACATTAATGTGAGACCATCTTCAAGTAAAGTTACACAAACTTTTCTAAAATGATGCCACAGTGACTTCTAGTGGTCAATTTGGGAAGTTTCTGGTTATTTTCAGATTTAATATGATCTAATGACAAATCCCTTGAATAGTGTGATCATGCTGTCTCACAACATTTCCTTTAGTTCTGCATCAGTTTCTTCTGCACATTGCTTAATTATTGTCATTATTAAGGATCAGTGTCATGTGTGCTGAATGTAGGCTATAGCCTATGTACACTGATGGGAAAGTGTAGAGTTATACAGTGAGAATTAAGTGTAAAATGTATAGGCTACATGTAAATTATTATAAGAAAAAATTATTAAACAAACATTTTTGTGCCATATTTGTTATAACATATGCAAATCTATAATAAAGTTTTAAACAACCATATTTTGTCCTATTTGTTATGTGTAAATCTATAATAAAGTGATATATAATGACCTATAGTGCTTTTTCAACGTGCCCCTTGAAACTGATGTTGAAGGCCTACTTTTGGTGGCAGTGCCATGTACTGTATTTTATCATTTCTCAATACTGAAACCTTAAAGCCCATCTTAAAACCTATATATACTTGTATGAAACTTACTGTAACTTGTACTAAAACAACTAACCCTGTTTTTAAGTCTTTGGAGTGGCTGAAACATTAATTTGGTGGGTGACCTGCACAAATGCACTAATAATTCGCACCGTGGGGTTACTGATCTACATAGAGGGTTAATTTAGTAGTTTGTCTGTATGCTTCTGTAGGTCCGTGCACTGCCATGAGTGGTCGTTATAATTAGAGAGCCCCGCGGGCGCGTCGGGTTACACTCGCTCACTCACTCACTCACTCCGCCGCCCGGCCGCTTCTCCCGGTGAGCTCAGCTAGGAACGCGAGGGAATCTACTAGCTTCACTCTTCGCTACACGCAGTAATATGAACTCTCTAACGACTTCTGTTTGTCGTTATTGTAGTTGACGACGGAAAACATTCACCAGTGGATGTGTAAGTGGACATTTGAAGAGAGTTTCATACTTTGCCAAACATGTGAGTAGAACTTGAGTTCATCTGACTGAACAGACCCATCTTGACAGCTCGAAGGTCATTGAATAACACATAACACACATTTAATCGTAATCACACCATATTTATTTTAATGTAGCCTGTTAATGAGTCCTATCTTTGTTGTTGTTGTTTGTTTTGTTCTGATAATTTTAAACGTTGTTATAAATAGCTACTATAAAATGGCCTAAATACTGTAAGTATGGCCTATAACTTATAAGTAGTAGCCTAATAATATATAGCCTATAAGTAGTAGTTTAAGTTTAAAAAACTCAAATTACGGAATAAAGTCATGCAGTAGAATGTGTGTGACAGTTGATATTGACGTGTTATATTGTGCTCTGTCTGTAACACGTGCCCGCGCGAGCGCTATTTTAGGGCAGGTGGAGCGCGCAACGCCCCTATCGCGCTCAAGGCATTCTGTGTGTCAGAGGTCACGCTGATTATTCTGGACCTTGTGCGGAACGTTTCTGTCATTGTCATCTGTCATTTTGTATGTCATTGACTTGTTCGACATTTTGGTTACAGATGCGAAGCAGCTTGGAGGAAAGCTTACGTAAAATCACTTAGGTACAGCTCTTAGAGGGATGGGATGAGCACTGTTTTTGTTGTTTGTGGCAATGATTTATCTTAAAAACATAAAAAGTAGATAAAACTTGTTTTAAAATGCCCTACTGGGCATTGGTTTAAAGGTGTAGTTCACACGAATTAGACGTGGCAGTTCTGTCACCATTTGGAAAAAAAGCTTAATTTTAAATTTGAACAAAATGAAATTGGGTAGACATTGATAGAATTATACATTCTGGGTGAATTATCCCTTTAAATAAAGACAGTTATCACAGTGTTTTGTTCAAAAGGCAGCTTGAGACACTTTAGTTCTTTGTCAGGTCAGGCATAGTGACATGTTTCCATAGAACATTTGTTTCTGCTTTGTATAGGTGATTGTCCTGTGGGAATGTTGTGTTCTGTATGTGTGAAATGCTTCAGATGCTGTGGTGGTCAGTCCGTCCGTGTGGATGAAGTTTCCATGTAATTCTCTTAGTCATTTAGTGTGATTTGACTGTGATCCCAGCACATAGAGATAATGCACAGATATGTTTGATCTCTGGGAATGTGTCCAATTCGTGTTAATGCCTGCTGTGTTTTCATTCCACATTATTATGCCAGTATGTGCGCGCGCTCTCTCTCTCTGTTCTTGTTCCTGGGATTCCATCTCAGGATAGCACACCCCTCTGTGCTCTAACAGTCACGTTGTGCTGCAAGGACATGCATACACTGACATTTTACCATGACTTTATGATTTTATTTTTTAAGAAATTTGTGTATTATTCATTTCTGTTGTCATAATCTAAAACGTACAACAATTGAATCATTCCCCATGCACACATTCTGAAAAAGTGGCAGTTTTGGATCCTTAGAAGGCACTAGTGCTGGCTTTGTCTACCCACAGGAATATAAAGTCATCATGAAATGGGAGTTGTGATAATCTTTTTTTCCTTAATGTGACATATCCGAGTGAAACGGCTTCTCGAACAAGGAAAATTTCAGGAATTGATTGGATTGTTGTGGTTTGCTTTTGCTGGGATCTCATGTGAGTGACAGGTTGCCCCGCCCTCACGCCAGTAAACACGTCATCAGAGAAGAGATGCAAGAGGAAGGGGAAGTTATTTTGATTAAAGGTGGGGTATGTATTTTTTCAATAACGCTGTTGGACATTGTTGATATTTGAAATCAACCCAAACAAACCTACCCCTCTCTTCATTGCTCCGCCTCCAAAACGCACCCTCCAATCCTAACCACCCAGCTCCGAGTCGGTCTCGAACCCCAGGCCCAATCACTGCTGGCAGGCGAGGCGAATGCATTACTCATTCTCTAGTGGTCGTCAGTACGCAGTGGTTTACCTACACAACTCTCAATCGCTGGCCACTGTTACGCACGCAATGCGAGAGTGGATGTCTGTTTATCACAGCTGATGTGCAACAAATTTAACGAACGAACGACAAGGAAGCACAAAAAATGAACGACAACGAAGCACAAAAAATGTCGCCAACAGCACAGCAGCTCCAGACAATCAAAACCCAGTGTTACTCACATGAGAAGAGGAATCAAAGCAGCCTCCGCGTCTGTTTTTGTTGGTGTCGGCCCGACTAACTTCCAGACAGTGTTGTTGAAAAAATACATACTTTAAAGATTACGATTGCACAATAATAAAAAAGAAAAAAAAAAGAAAAAGAAGAAGTGCATGGATAAATCATTTTTCAATTGACATGTATAATTTTTGGCAGGAAGATGCCAGCACAAATAACCAGTATTATGGAAATGCCATTTTCATGATATTGTGTAAATAATCAGCTTGACCAGACCATATTTCTGTAAGTCTAGTGAACCTTTTTATAGAAATGCTTCCTGAAATTACGAACCAAACCCTTCATAAAAGTTAGTCAAAAAAGAAATTCATAACAGAAGTGACTGTTAATACAACTCTGTGTCAAAGGAATGTTAAAATAAATCTGGACTGCTATGACATCATCTGTCCCCTCCACAGATGCTGCAATGCCTCAGGTGGTTCTTAGCTGAACTGTCTCCTTGGGAACCATGACATCGCAGAAGACATCTGGAGACCCACCCGTTGAACGTGGGTCACTCCCACTAGACATTGATGATGTCCACATACTACTGCAAGGTCAGACTGAAGCTCTGATTGAGCATAAAATGTTGTCATTATCTGTTATAGGTTTGACATTATCAATATATCTATTGCAATCTATCTTGCAATCTATCTATCACACACACAATTATAATTTTCTTTGGACTTTGAAACATGATATGAATTTATTCATTATTTAACAGACTAATGGTTTGTAAATGGTTAGTTCCTGTCCTTGATTCTGATTGGTCAATAGCTGTGTTTTATTCATGATAAAACACGGCTATGACCGCTTCACCCAATGGTTCTGTGTATCACTACACAACACCCTTAGCAACCACTTTTAGCAATGTAAACTGTATGTTCTCAGTTGATATTGTTCATTGAAGCTTACTGTATTATGTAGAAGAGTACTGTGAGAAAAATATTACCTGCATTCAGATTTAGCATTTTCCTTCAGGTCAGTCCTATGTTCATAATAAAAAATCTGTTTAAATGTCCGATGTTCTATCCTGTCTTTTTAACAGTTAAGGGGTTTTCCCGTGACTGACAGCGCTAGTCAAAGCATTTGTCAGTTAAATCTTGTTCCGTGTTCACAACAGTTCAGTCTTTTCGATGTAAAAGTCTTTGCAACTGACTGACACACTCATATAAACAGTCTTTGCCGCCATCTAATGGCATGATCATGTAACTTCTGCTGTTGTTCATGGTCAGGGACTGTTTTTTCCGGCAAAAGGAAGGCTTTAGTGAAAGTTTACTTCATGAAAGTTGCATTGATACATATTTTTGGCATTAATATGTATTGTGTGATAACCGTTTTATAAAACCAATAAGGTACTCAAGGCTAGTGCTGTATCGTGAATAAGTCACGGCTGAAGGGAGCTGTTAGGCGTGACACGACTTATTCACGATGCACCACAGCTTCTCGAACCTTATTGCTAACTTCTATCTCATCTGTTTATTCAAGACCAGATTAAAGAGATTTATTGGTGATGCTGAACAGTACGGGTTAAAATTGCTCCAAGTCTCTCTCTCTCTCACAACCCCCCAAACATGTTAAGCTTTGAAAGGATGAAATTAATTACTTGTTTAAGGCATAAATACAGCATGGTCATGTGTTTTTCAGATTGTTTGGTAACAGGCGGATGTAATTAAAGTTCCGTTGCCCTGAGTCATGAAGAGTTGCACAAGTGTTTTTTTCTAGTATGAAAGGTGTGGGTAATTATATATTTTTTTTGTTGTAGTGTCTTTGTGTCTTTGTTGTAGAGTCAAGTGATAAAAATGTGTAGATAAGATTTCATAATGAACATAATTTAGGTAAATATTAAAGGTAGGATAGGTCATTTCAGGCTAGCAATAGAGAGCTAGCTTTGAAAGCATAAGCATCCCACCCTCCCTTCAGAGCATCTCCAAAGCCATGCCTCCTCCAAAACACATGAACATGTACAGCAGGGAGCAAACAAAAACGTCACGAGAGCATATCACCGCATATGGGGAATGATATACCCACGCCACCATGCTTGAGGAGAGCGCATGCCAAGATGGCTAGACAAACGTCAAGCGGTTTCGAAAGAAATGGCAGATAGCAACTCACCCTTGGGTCACACAAAGGCTGGCAGTGACAGCATTCCCTACGGCCAACAGCCCAAGCTGAACTTCAAAGAGGCCTTCCGTAGAAAGTCTACCAAGGTCCCTTGGTAAAGTCTCTTTAAGGGAATGTGGCCAGGGAACTGAAAGGAACTCCGGCCAGCCACTAGAAGGGGGGACGGAGTCACCCCAATGCCACCAGGGAAGCCGACCTGGTCTGATGGAGGACAAACTTAGTCTTGGCCAACCCTGTCTAAATACAGAATCTCAACAACGCATTCTTCAGAGAAGACAGCAAGTAAGAGCGACTGCAAAAAGGCAGTAAGCAACTCAAACCCACGCGTAGAGATGGGCATCCTGGAGAGCAGAACTCAGCTGAATGCTATGAACCGTCTTATTGAGGGGAGTATACTCAATCCTAGGATCTACTCAGCGCTTGATTATTTGCACTGAGGAGGCTGTGCGCTAAGAAACCCTGATACAGGGGAGCGCAAACCAGCCTGGGGCTGATTCTCGATGGGAGGCCTCATGGAAGCTTTCAACCAATGATCAGCTTAGGGAGCTAAGCACTATTACAAAAACAACCCTAGCAGGGGAGTACAAAGCTCAACCTAACAGGTAGACCATACTGTAGGCACATAATCATGGAGGCCAGAGAGGGGCCTACAACATGACAATAGTTCTACGTGGAGTAGAAACTCACATATGCTAATATGCTTAGTCACAACAGTGGGAAATTCAAGGGCGGCCTGACAAGGCCACACACCTTGAACACCTGTCATGCTGGGAGCAAGAAACAACCACATGACAGCAGATAAGACTGTAAAGTGCCCACATAACAGTCCACCTAACACAATCCAACAAGCAGTGCACTCGGTAAAAGAACCTTTCACTCTTTAAAGCAAGAGGAGTACAACATACGCCATCATGATCTAAGGGAGGCCCAAAAGCCTACAACCTCAGACAGACACATGGCGTCAGCTCGTGGCAGTGTTTCAAGCTCCAGGAAGGACAAACAACCGAACTACAGGGAGGTTAATAAGTCACCTGGGGCCCTGGCCAGCCAGCAGTGTACTAAGTAAAACACCTCTAACTCTCTCAGCGAGAGGAGTACACTATAACATACACCAGCATGTTCTCAAAGGAGGCTGTTGTAAAGTCGCTCCCACAACGAGAGTGAATCGATTACTGGCGTATGCGATCGATCACCTCCCCTAAAACCTGCTTCTTCCTCCTCGAGTCCCGCCGTCTCTGAGACTTGCCTCGAAAAGGAGGAGGCGCCCAAGCGGCCATACTGGACCTCTGGCCCTGTCTCTGAGCCTCAGCTCGAGACGGACCAGCCTCCTGGCTGTCTACATGCTCAGGAAAAACTATACAGGAAAAACAAGTTCGTCATATTTTAAAACATAAAATATAGACCTAGCTTACCTTCCTGCGGCTCGAAGACCGAAGATTCCTCATTTTCCTTTTTCTCTACATGAAAGGATGGAATCGAGGATTCTTTTAAGCCAAAAAGATCCTCTCATTATCAAACCGAAAAAGCGAGCCGTCGGAAAAATAATCACCATGGGCCCAGCCATCAGTCTGACTATAAGAAGCATCTGAGCATGTTATATGTTTATAAAATATATACATGTATATATAAATATATATATACAGGTGCTGGTCATATAATTAGAATATCATCAAAAAGTTGATTTATTTCACTAATTCCATTCAAAAAGTGAAACTTGTATATTATATTCATTCATTACACACAGACTGATATATTTCAAATGTTTATTTCTTTTAATTTTGATGATTATAACTGACAACTAAGGAAAATCCCAAATTCAATATCTCAGAAAATTAGAATATTACTTAAGACCAATACAAAGAAAGGATTTTTAGAAATCTTGGCCAACTGAAATGTATGAACATGAAAAGTATGAGCATGTACAGCACTTAATACTTAGTTGGGGCTCCTTTTGCCTAAATTACTGCAGCAATGCGGCGTGGCATGGAGTCGATCAGTCTGTGGCACTGCTCAGGTGTTATTAGAGCCCAGGTTGCTCTGATAGTGGCCTTCAGCTCTTCTGCATTGTTGGGTCTAGCATATCACATCTTCCTCTTCACAATACCCCATAGATTTCTATGAGGTTAAGGTCAGGCGAGTTTGCTGGCCAATTAAGAACAGGGATACCATGGTCCTTAAACCAGGTACTGGTAGCTTTGGCACTGTGTGCAGGTGCCAAGTCCTGTTGGAAAATGAAATCTGCATCTCCATAAAGTTGGTCAGCAGCAGGAAGCATGAAGTGCTCTAAAACTTCCTGGTATACGGCTGCGTTGACCTTGGACCTCAGAAAACAAAGTGGATCCACACCAGCAGATGACATGGCACCCCAAACCATCACTGACTGTGGAAACTTTACACTGGACCTCAAGCAACGTGGATTGTGTGCCTCTCCTCTCTTCCTCCAGACTCTGGGATCCTGATTTCCAAAGGAAATGCAAAATTTACTTTCATCAGAGAACATAACTTTGGACCACTCAGCAGCAGTCTTTGTCTTTAGCCCAGGCGAGATGCTTCAGACGCTGTCTGTTGTTCAAGAGTGGCTTGACACAAGGAATGCGACAGCTGAAACCCATGTCTTGCATACGTCTGTGCGTAGTGGTTCTTGAAGCACTGACTCCAGCTGCAGTCCACTCTTTGTGAATCTTCCCCACATTTTTGAATGGGTTTTGTTTCACAATCCTCTCCAGGGTGCGGTTATCCCTATTGTTTGTACACTTTTTTCTACCACATCTTTTCCTTCCCTTCGCCTCTCTATTAATGTGCTTGGACACAGAGCTCTGTGAACAGCCAGCCTCTTTTGCAGTGACCTTTTGTGTCTTGCCCTCCTTGTGCAAGGTGTCAATGGTTGTCTTTTGGACAACTGTCAAGTCAGCAGTCTTCCCCATGATTGTGTAGCCTACAGAACTAGACTGAGAGACAATTTAAAGGCCTTTGCAGGTGTTTTGAGTTAATTAGCTGATTAGAGTGTGGCACCAGGTGTCTTCAATATTGAACCTTTTCACAATATTCTAATGGATACTGAATTTGGGATTTTCCTTAGTTTTCAGTTATAATCATCAAAATTAAAAGAAATAAACATTTGAAATATATTAGTCTATGTGTAATAAACGAATATAATATACAAGTTTCACTTTTTGAATGCAATTAGTGAAATAAATCAACTTTTTGATGATATTCTAATTATATGACCAGCACCTGTGTATATATATATATAGGAGGCGGAAGAAGAAGAGGAGAGGGCAGATGTAAATTGCCCTTGCAGCTAGTAGATTGATCACAAACGCCGCTGGCGTTTATAATCGATCATCTATCTCAATCTCGCTTTTTACCCCTCCTGTGTGTCTGGGCCCAGATACAAATCTGAACGGCTAGGGTTTTTCCATGCCCTCCCGATCTCAAACATGGAGATCAGGAAGAAATGGAAAGCTTACAGGAGCTGCAGAGCTATGGACAGAAAGGAACCGTTCGTTGAGCCATCCGCGTACGGCCCCTTTCTTAACATGCCCTCACGGCAGCTGCAGCCTGCCAGAAGCGCGTCCCACAAACTCCAGCAGCTCCACATATGCAGCAGCCAAAAAAGCGCTCGCTGCGGACGTGATGACATCAAACACGGACGTCATTGTCATCCAACCCAGGGGGCTGAGAGAGAATACCTCGCTCAAACTTCCCAACAGGCTCACCTGCAAGCCCCATGACTGCAACCACCATTTTGCCTCAGCACAAACGGGGCCAGAATCATCAGGCACAGATGCGGACACCTCTTCCCTCGAGAATATAACAGTAAATAACAAAAAACACAGACTGTGCCCTCAAGCACTGTCTATGCACGCTCCTCTCCCAGACAGAAAACGCCCAGAAATGTGTATATCAAGTGTCAAAACCTGGGACACGGATGAACAAACTCTCTTGAAACGTTTGTAAGGCATAATATAAGATTCCCTTACCGGATTCGATACAATTGTGATCAGACAAAACAGTCCCGAAAGACGTAAAGATACTGACTGATTCTCTAGGCACTCCTTTTATACTTCCGGGTCGCACTATGATGATGTCATAGGCTGTCACCGGCAAATAGGATTGGAGTGGTTTGATTCTTGGCTTTCAGACATCGGTTCACGCGTGATGTTCCCCATATGCAGTTAAACGCATATGGGGGACCTGGAATGTTTTCCTCAAAAACATTAATTTCTTTTCAACTGAAGAAAGAAAGACATGAACATCTTGGATGACATGGGGGTGAGTAAATTATCGGGAAATTTTCATTCAGAAGTGAACTAATCCTTTAAGGGAGGATTACTTCTTAAAAACCATAATTGCTCCTTGCTCGATTGTAGAGCTGAGGGGTCGGTTAAGCTCCTCCATAAGACATAAGGGACCCCCATTAAAAAAAAATAAATAAAAAAAAATAGATTTAGTAATGTTTTGTTGTAGTAGTGTCTGTATCAGATAATGATGACAATCAATTTACTTTAAATTTACTTTAAGCAGTCAGCATGTTTGAGATGTTTCAGGCTACTTAATATGTTTTTTGTTTTTTTTTTAATTATTATTAGTAAAAAATACCATTATGACAATCTGCACAAAAATAATATCCTTGTTATTGTGAAAAAAATTAAGTCGTTATTTTTTACTAATATTTCTCTCTGTCAGAGTTGTGAAATGAACAAAAAAGTCTAAAAATGGCTAAAAACAGATGGCAGGTGAAATTCTGAAGAAATCAGTAAATAATTAATGTTTTAACATGTCGATCACTGTTGGAGCCCTGAGGATACAGTAGTACTGCATTAGATGCGTTAATCAGCACCTGTGTGGACATGCTGTGTGCGTTTCTTTATAGCATAGGTAAAAGGTGGAGCCTTTCTAAAACCTGCAGTACTGGCACTTGATCTTAAATTACTTGGCTAAAGGTTACCGGGCAAGTTGTGCCGTGTGTTTACGGTAGTTTTCAGTTGTACAACTGACACATGCTCTCCAGAATCTCGATGCAGGAGTTTTGCACTGATTTGCTGTACTGCAAGATGAGGCTGGTCTATAAATCATTTCTACCATTGCACTCTCCAACATGCAACAACTGATTATGATACAGGAAATTCTGGGATAGTAAATCTGATGACATCAGCATGGGTGAGTTTGTAGTAGCTTTAAAATGAGTTGCTGTCTAAAAATAGATGGACAACAGACAGAATGCAATAATTAAAATAACATTTTGCGCATTGCCGTTAATATTGTTCTATCATATGTTCATCTGAACATCATGGTGCAATCACTGCTGATGTCTACTTAAAAGACAACAAAAAGAAGTTGCCTCGTTTTGTCGGGATTGAACACCCATCTGAAAGCTCTCATAGGAAGACACATGGATCACAAGGTGAGGTGCATATAATAAGTATTGCATAATCGTAAAAGTATTGCACATCGTCTTACAGAAAATATACATTGGCAAAAGATTGATTAACATATCTAACATCAGTTAAAATTTTCAGTATTCATTGTATTTCATGTAAAGGTCATTCATGTTAATTAAGAAGCTTTCAGGTGTAGTAATGCATTTGATTTTGTTTCACTATTATTATGAATCATAATGAAACAGTCAGTAATTTGTTCACCGTATCTGTACCACCTAAATGGAATGTCAGTCAAAAGCATGTTATGAGGCTTTTCTTTTTTATCTCCTTTATCTTTTCACCATTGTTTCCCCTCCTTCTGTTGTTCACTAAAAGGGAGGTGTTGTCTCTCACTATTTTAGAAGTGCACCTCCCAAAACACATTAGATCATGCAAGATATGAACTTTGTTCAATGGAAACATTCCAGTCTGTCATTGTGTTTCTGTAGAGTTCATTTAAATCAAGTCACCAGTAAAGGAGTGTTTGCTGAGAGAATTTTGTTGTTTTCAAATCAAAATGTTACATAAAACCTTTTGTAGTGGGTGACCTCAGTCACAAATGCCAGAAACCAAACCTGATTTCCATGTTGATTTTATTCTTATTTCTATAAGAAAAAAGTGTCACACTACATTGCTTAGACTATGGGTCTTTTTCACCCTGTATATAGAGTATGCTTCTTTTTCTGTGCTATGCAACATTTCACACTTGTAATTTTGAAAGGGACTACAGCAGTACAATTTTACAGCAAGTTGTTTAACAACAATACAACATGCAGTATTATGTACTTCCTCAATGCTTGACATATCATTCTCCCAGGGTAAAAACGACCCAGTGTTAACTGTGTCAAGTGTAAAAGTGCATTAGTATTTGATAGCTGAACTCTAAATAAATCCACAGGAACCTGAAGGTGGGTGTCAGCTGATAACTTTAACCATCTCAAAGCTTTCCCTCATCCTGTGCCGCTGATACAGGAGTGTGTGAACAGTGACTGTCAAACCCTGCCAGTCCTGTCAAGTAATCTATTAAAACACACACACTCTTTCTCTCTTTGTGGGTCAGTCGGTCAACAGCGACATCTCTGAGACATTATCCTGATAACTGACCTGAGAGTCTTATTCATAGTGAGTGTGGCCATGTTTAGCAGTTAATGAGGGAGAGCTGTTTTAGAATCACCACAGGCCGACAGAGTCAGTTTGGCGATCAGATTCGTCTTATGGGTTTTGTAGCAATAGCGGTTGTTGATTTTACATGCTCGTTTGAGAAGAGAATTGACGACTCTGAGAAAACAGTTTTGGTAAAAGTTGATCTGTGTAGACTTGGACGTATTGTGAGATATTTGAAGGTTTTTGTTTAAGAAGAAGAATGGAAGAAGTGGATTGTCAGAGAATGGAGGATAAAGATGTGCTTCACGCAGCCGATGAGCTCATTGATTTTGTGGAACTTTATAACGGTAAACATAAATGGCGCTCTATTTGATGTGATTACTTTTAGGGCTGTATTGCATTTCATGTGAACCACATGCAGTTATTAATACAAAAAAGTTTGTATGAATGAACAAATGAATGAGTTTTTTAATGTGTAAATACATTTTCTTTCCTCTACAGATTAAAACATGTCAGTTACATTAAATTTAATTTGAATAAAAGATTGTGCATTGCTACATAACTGAAATTGACCAACCTGACCAGTGTTATACCTTCCAAAGATGTTATTCTTGAATACAAATCCACCCGTTTCTTGCTTATACGTTTATAGGATCTATTGTTTGAATTCAAATGAACACTGCATATATAGATACAATCCTGCAGATCATGTGTGTGTTTGTACGTGCTGGTTTTCATGCTGTTCTCCTGTCCGTTCTGCCCTCAGTGGAGCAGGAACAAATTCAGAAGAGAACCTTCACCAACTGGATCAATGCCCAGCTGTCTAAGGTGAGGGTCAGAGTTCAAGAGCTCCTAATCTTGACTTAGAAAAGCTATATCAGTAATAGACTGTATGTTGTGTTTATCTGAATCATAATGAACTTCACTTGCATTATTTTTAATCATTTGAATTAACTGTGAATTAGACAGGACTTTTTGACATCAGAAATTGCACCTAAATTACAGATAAATGACGGACATGGAAAGTATTGGTAGAGGTCATTCCTGCAGGTTCTCCAATAGCGGAGAGGGAATGAGGGGTGTGCAGGGGGTAAATATAATCATCTCAAACATGGCCCAGAAAGACAGACAGCAACAGGAGTTGGTCAGCGCACACACTCATGAACACACATATTCACACCCACAGCTACTTATAAAGTGAGCAAATGACACAATCAGTTTCACGTGGTTTGGGTCTCACAGGCATGAACAGGGGAAGTGTGCACACATAAAAGAGGCATCAAGGTTTTATTTCATATGCTAATTTTTGTCTCCCCACCAAACAGAATATTAGCTGCCGTATTTCTAATGCCTGGAGCTCTCAGTTTTATGTAAAAGATTTCAACAGGTTGAGTTTACACGAGCTTGTCTGATTTGTCACAATGCAAAATAGTTTACTTTTTTTTTTTTGCCAAAATCCTAAACTATCTTAAAGGGATAGTTCTTTCAAAAATTAAAATTCTGTCATCATTTACTAACCCTTAAATTGTTCCAAACCTGTATGAAGTTCTATGTTCTGCTGAACACAGAGGAAGATATTTTGATGAATATGGGTAACCAAACAGTTGTGGGACACCACTGACTTTCATAGTATGGAGAAAAAAATATTATGGAAGTCAATGGAGCCCATCAACTGTTTGGTTACAAACATTCTTTAAAATATCTTCCTTTGTGTTCAGCATAATGAAGAAATTCATACAGGTTTAGAACAATTTGAGTGTGAGTAAATGATGAGAGAATTCTCTTTCATTTGGTGAGATATGAGGTGAGATATGACCCTGACATGTTTTCGTGGGATTTGCTTGTATGGTTTAGTTCTGAAGTTACATACCATGTGCATTCTGGTGGTAAATATGGGATATTTCATTCTGCTCTCTCAGAGGAGTCCTCCAGTTACTGTGCTGGATCTTTTCAATGAATTCAGAGATGGAAGCAGACTATTGGACCTGCTGGAGGTGATGAGTGGTCAGAGAATGGTAAGTGTCTAAATCAATAGTTGTCAACTGATTTTTCAATAACCTATGTTGATATCTAGAGAGCAAGATGGCCATTGCCCAATATATACACATATATACAGATACATGTATAATATAATACAATACAGTTTAATATGAGATTTATGAGAAGATATTAATATTTATTTTGCACAATTATACTCCAGATTTACTCAAAACTATTTGAAAACAGAAAATGTGCACTATCCAGTGACTAGGCTATTGGTTGATTTTTGCACTGACACAAAGAAGAGCAAACCGATAATCTCAGAATGGCCAAATATTGGCAAATATAAGAATCTCTTACAAAAACTAATGAGCAGGGAGTTTCTAATAACCATAACCAACCTTCATTACAGAGCCGGGAGAAAGGAAGGGGGACATTTCAGCACAGAACAAACATTGAGAAAGCTCTAGCTTTCCTTAAGAGGAAATCGGTAAGATGCACTAGCAGTTGCCGCACTGGCGAAAAACTCAAGGAAATGTATTTCAATAGATGAACACAATTCATTCTGTTCATTTCATTGTGTGCAATCAGTTTAAATTTGCAACAACAAAAAAAAGAGAAATGTACTTAATCAATTTGTGTTGAAACTACATGAAGATTTTTGCTTGTTTGGGAAGGAGATTTTCTGTTCCCAGCATGATTTGCATTGAATGGGAAAAGTACATATTAAGAAATTAAGCAGTATTTTATTTGTACAGAATGACTTGTTAGTGTTTAAAGGGTTACTTCAAAAATTAGAATTCTGTCATTAATTACTCACTCTCATTTCGTTCCAAACCCATAAGACTTTTGTTCATCTTCGGAACAGAATTGAAGATCTTTTTGATTATTTCTGAGAGCTTTCTGTTCCTCCATAGACAGCTACACAACTACCATTTTGACACTTCAAAAAGTTCATAAAGAGATTGTAAAACTAATCCATATGAATTGAGTGGTTTATTCCAAATTTTCTGAAGAGACTCGATCGCTTTATACGATGAAGAGACTAAATTTAGGCTTTTATTCAACTATAAGCATTCATCAACTCACACATCAATTATGTTAAACGGAAGCCCAAGCCCGTGTTTGCTTGACGTGCGAGAACCAATGAGGTTTATTCTCATGTGTTATGCAACATGTTTGATCTTCCACAAGAGGTTTGTTGTTGTTTGTCAAGCAGGTTCGGTTGAGCTTCTGTTTATGTTCGCTAATTAATGTTTAAAGAGAATAAAAGCCTAAATTAAATCTATTCATCATATAAAGCGATTGTGTCTTTTCAGAAAATTTGTACTAAACCACTCAATTCATATGAATTAGTTTTACTATCCCTGTATGAACTTTTTGAAGCATCACTGTGGTAGTTGCATAGCTGTCTAGGGAGAGAAAGCTCTCAGATTTCATAAAAAAAGATCTTCATTTGTGTTCCGAAGATGAACGAAAGTTTTATGGATTTGGAATGACATGAGGATGAGTAAATAATGACAGAGTTTTAATTTTTGGGTGAACTATCCCTTTAAGAGTTTTGTGTTATGTTGGAGTTTGGAGAAGATAATGGTCTGCTTTTTGAAGAACAAGCACATTTTTCTCATTTTCTCTCATTTTTCTTTGCCCATCAAGCATTAGTTTAGTTCACTTCTGTGTGAAGATGAACATCTGTAACTTTATCAACATCTTTGCCCTGCAGATTAAACTGGTCAACATCAATGTCTCGGACATCATGGACGGCAAGCCTTCCATTATTCTGGGTCTGGTCTGGACCATCATCATGCACTTTCATGTACGTTTGCGGTCTCAAAAGAGTTGGGTTATATATCAACCCTTAGATTCAAGAAACCTTGATGAAATATACTAATATAAAATGTACTACAAATATACTTATATATAAGCTGAGGAGAATGATTGTCAGTTTTGTTGGATGATTATTCTGATGGGTCTTCTACATTGTTTAGATTGAAGAGTTGGCCAGCACATTGTCCTTTAGTTCTCGACAGTCGTCTCTGGAGTCGCTGGCGAGTTTGGACACTCGTTCGACCAGCAGCAGTGCCCGCAGCAGTCCAGTGCCACCCCGTGGTTCACCCCTGCATGCACGTTTCCGTGTATCTGCCAAGAAAGCCCTGCTGCTGTGGGTCAGAGAGCAGTGCCAGAGGTGAGGAACAACCTGCTAAAAGGGATTCTTGGAAACAGTGAGACTGTACTATAAAACCATTTATCTTCTTCTGTCTTCTCAGGGGTGGTTGTACTCTGAATGTGAAGGATTTTAAGGTGAGCTGGAGGAGTGGCGTAGTGTTTTTGGCGATACTTCATGCTCTAAGGCCGAATATAGTGGACCTAACTAGAGCCCGAACAAGAACGAACAGACAGAATCTTGAGGAAGCCTTCCACATTGCTGAAAGAGAACTTCACATCCCCAGACTGCTAGATCCAGCTGGTAAGTGTGTATTTGTGTCGTGCAAATGTACTGTATGCTGTGCTGTTTTGTGCGTGCAACAAACAGTAATAAGTCTGGGCTTTTGTTTTCTATGTATATAATATTAACATATAACAATGGTGTATTTGTATTTCAGATGTTGATGTTAGGGATCCTGATGAAAAGTCTATTATGACTTATGTTGCTCAGTTTCTGCAGTACTCTAAAGATACTTCTGTTTCTGACGAAGAAATGCAGGTTAGCCACACACACACACACACACACACACACACACACACACACACACACGCACACACGCACACACACACACACACACACACACGCATGCACAGTGTACACTTTTGAAGATTTCTTGTTAACTTTTTCACTGTTTACAATTACTATACCCTAACTTTGGCCTTTTTCAGTTGCCTTTTGCCATTTGAACCATTTGAACCATTTTTACTGTCCTCACAAGTATGGAAGTAAGGAATAGTTCAACCAAAAATTAAAGTTTTGAATTGCAAACACAATTTAATAAATCGTAATTAGAATGTTTCAAAATTAAATTTGTTATACTATATTTGTGAGGACATTTTTTATTCAATCATAATCATTTATCAAAACAAGTCCACAGGATAGTATTCCTCCAACAAATTTCCTCATTTGTTTTTCTTTCTGTTTTTTTTCCCCTCTTGATGGTGGTTTAGTATCTCACTCCTCCTCAGCGTCTCTCTCCTGTCGATCTGCCATCAGACTTTACCCCTTCTATAGCTGCGTCACCTCTAAGACAGGTACTTCTGTCTCTCTGTCTCACTCTGTTATTTTTAGGTGCTTGATTCATTCATTAACTGCTATTTCTCTTTTAATTTGGTGAAGGTGTTAGTTATTGTTATCAGTGTTAGGATTATTCATAAATGTCAATGAAAGGTTAATTTGGACTTGTTCAGTCTGTTTAATCTGTTGTGTGAGTGAATATGCTATATTGTTATTGTAAGTGGTTGACAAATAACCTGTATAGACTTGTTTTAATTCAACAAGATTTTGTGATAAAATAATATGTAAGTAAAAGTGTATATCTTACTGTAGGTTAAATGATTGAAACTTTTTGACTGATTTTGACTGAAGAGTTTGAATGATTTTTGCTATGGTCCATTTTAATTGTTCTACTTGACATGTTCTCTGATCAGGCTCACCTGTTAATGCCCTGTCCAATCAAATCAGGCCCTCCCAAATCACCTGATACAGCTAAAGCAGCTGCCCCTGGGGTAAAATATCACCCCCCCCCCCCCCCCCCTTATTTTAAAATACCCCCTCTGATGCTCCGTAACTACCAATGTTTTGCATGTACCTGTATAAACATGCTGATAACTAAAAACTCAATTATGAAGATAATCCCAGAAATTACAGAGCCTAATCCATTAAAACCAGAGATAATCCCTAAAATTAAAAAGATAATTATTTTAATAAAGCACCTCTTGTGTTTGAAGATTCTAATACGCTGAACTTGAGCTTTCACGGTACTTGGCAGGAGCATTTTAATTACAGACATGCTGAAAAAGTTGGTTTGTGTTAAGAACTTGCTTCCTCTAGAGGACTGCAATACTAAACTCTGACTGCTTTACTGTTTAGTGTGCAGTGCAAGTGGTATTTAACTTGTGCATAGCTTTAATCTTTAATTTTACCTCAAACTTTTATTGATGAAAATATTTTCTTATAATGACACCATAAACTGCCTAATGGATAACAAAATCAAATAATTATTTTTTTTACTTGATCCAGACCTCAGCCAATCAGAAGGCTCAGGAGGTCACATGCTGGTTGGATCAGGCCTATCAGGAGCTGATAGAGGGATGGGACTCCACAGAGGGAGAGAGCTATGCTGAAAGATACCAAGTAAGACCTGAATATCAAAGAATATCTGAGGTGACTTTTATACAACACAGTTTTTAACTAAAAACAAAAAACCTTTTAAAACATTTTGGTCGTTCATTTACACAACAAACTACTTTTAAATATGGGTTTTGAAGTGCAAGTTTTTGAAAACAATACCTTTATCTACTGTTCAAAAATGCAAATTTGTCAAAACAGTGACATCGTGTTCAGTCTATAGGTGCATAGTGTTTCTTTACAAAGTGACATCGCCAACTACTGGCCTGGCATGTATAATACAGCATTTTTAGTCGTTTTCGCAGATCCGTGTGAACAGGGATCGTTTTGACAATGTTGTCGCCTGTACACAAAAAACACAAAGGAAAAACTTTTCAGTTTTTAGTTTTCATTGTCGTGTAAACATACCTAAAACACTATGGAATGATGCACTAAAATGATCAAATTCTTGAATTTGAATGAAGAACATCCTTTCATTTATTTTACATTAAATACACAGTCATACCTCAATTTTTTTTTGAGCAAATCTGCTCATTTATCTGTTTGTTTGTTTATTTGTTTGTATATTTACACATTTAATATGCAGCATGAACTAAGAATGTAAACAGTTTTTGGTCCGGAAACTTCTATATATGTATTTTATCTATATATATTTTTTATGTATTGTGTACTCTTTTGTTTTCTAATACCTATTTTGTCATTGACTGTGTTGAGATACTGAGTAATAATATCCTGGTAACAAAATAAACACATTTTAGATTTGCATCGTTTTTGTTATACATGATGATTTGCTTTTGTTGTTGATTTGTTTGCATTAATGTTTATTTATTTTAGGTCTTCCACACCTTCATTGTGTCCTTTAACGAGCAGCGACGGCCCGTAATGCCGTTACTAACAGCGATGAAGAGGACACCTCAGCTCAGTGTTGAGCAGAAAGGCCTCAGACGAGCATGGGACACTCTTGCTGAGAAGGTCAGAGATCACAGCATCAAACATGTTGTGTTCTTGATATTTGATTATTCGAGTTTGTGCTAAGATTCATTAGTCTCAATTGAAAAACAGAAAAATAACAAAAGAATGTTTTATGTCTAAATGCATGCCATCTAAATGGATGAACTTGCCTCCCTGTGTATAGAAATACATAGAAGTCATATGCTGCTGATGTTGCACTGATATATGTGTCTGTGGTAGCTGCGTGAGTATAAAACAGAACTGGACCTGAGTCTCCCATCTCCACTGGACATCGTGGGCCGCTGGTTGTTACGTATTGAAGAGGTTTTATCTGCCGAAGAGGGCGAGCCAATAGACCACGCCCGAGCTGCGGAGGAGGCCCGTGAGAAACTTGAGCTACTAAAGGTTTGACTGACTTCCATAATGTTAATTTTATTATGGCTATATAGAGCTGTTCAGTCATGAAAATGTAATAAATATTTCTGCCACATTTTTGTAGGTGTGTTTGGAGGAGATGCCACATCATATAAAGAGGTTTAATATGTTTCAAAACACAAATGAGTTTGGAGAGACTCTGGTGCCGACAGACAAGATGGAAGAAATGAAGAGAAGGTGAGTTTGATTGCTTAATCAGACATGAATCCTACTGGGAATGAAACAGCATCATATTTAATTACAAAATTTCTGTTATCATTTCATGAACAGTAGTAAACTGTATTTAATTATTTTGTGTACATGTCCATTTTCCAGGTTCACCAGTGTTCGTGTAACAGCTAAATATCATGGTATTAAGCTGGAGTACCGTGAGCGCAGACACACAGTGTTAGACCTGCTGAATCAACTCAACATTAAATTGCGTTCTTGGAAAAGAGCCTACATTTCCCAGGAGGCTGTTCGTGTGCTAATGCAGGACTGGAATGTGAGTGAAAAGTGACTGAATGCTAAAATATATTTGCTGCTGGGCATTACTTAGCGATTACAGGTAAACATTAAATATTGAAATCATAGAAACTTTAAACTTTGATCACAATAAATGTTTTTAGGAGACTGTGAACAAACAGGACCTGACCTCTATGCTGGATGGAGCCCTCCACAGACTTAAACTAATCGCCAACAAATACACCAGCAAGGCTGCCTTGGGTAATACAAAGGAACTGTGTGTGTGTGCACGTGTGCATACTCCTAAATGACTAGAGCAATTACAGTATGAATAAATGTGACAATGAAATTTTGTAGAAAGTGTTGTTGTTAATCAATAATTATTGATAAGCTGATGTCTGCTTCAGCTGGAGACTCCACACAGGTAAATCGCCAGGTAGCTGATCTGGAAGCAGATGTGACAGCAACTCTGGAAGGTGTACGGATAATGAGGGGAACTATGGGACGTGTGTTGGCAGCATGGGACTCTTACAGTGATATCTATACCTCACTGCATGCATGGCTGGAGCAGGGTCCGCATAGTCAGCGACACGGGCAGAGGACAGAGGTACACACAACTAACTTAATTTCCTTTTTTTTTGCAGTTTTAAAGTGTTATCAATCTGTTTTTTGGAATATAAATATACCTATCCATCAATTTGTTTTAGGTGACATTACCAGTGATGTCAGAGTGGAGTTCTCGGCAAGCTCACCTAAACGAGGTCGCCAACTACCTAACTGAGGTCACAGACCCGCAGACTAGCCGCGCTATTTCAGACGAACTCTGCAAGATAAATCTGCTTTGGGCTGACTTTGCCAAAACAGCCCAGTTTGTGAGTTACCCATCATGTTTAAACTAGAATAATCTATGTACAAACATATTCAAAAAGTTAAGTATTTAAAAATGTGCACTTATCTTGACTTGGGACAATAAGTTGTTTTGTCCGATTGTGTTGGACAGAGAGTCTACCAATTAATTTGCTTCTACAAATATAAAATAGGTTAAAACAAATGATTAGATGGTAAAGCTATGTACTTTTTGTAGTATTTTGACGCAAATTGTATATTTCAGTCTTTAGCTGAGGAGCCCAGTGCTGGCCCATCTAGTCCTCAGACAGTTCAGGCCCTGATGAGGGAGGCCACTCAGTTACTGAAAGAACCTGTGGAGGTGGTTTCTGGATCACTACGTACTTACACAAAGAGACTACAGGTACGCAGTGTGTGTGCATACTTTTTTTTTCATATAGTATCACACAATTTTTTTGTAGTAGCTATTTGTGATTATGTTGCTTTGTCTTTTTGTTTTCTAATTTTATGACTAGACTAAGTAGGATTTAGCTTAACATTTTTATTTCTCCCAGCTTATGATGAAGAAAATAAAGGATGTGGATCTAGAGGCCCTATCCCCATCTCTAGACTGCTCTTCAGAAACCCTGAGCAAACTTCAGCAGGCCATTCCTGAAGTAAGCAAATACTATACTCTGTTTGGCTTTTATGTTTTCATGTGAATTGTGTTGCCTTTGTGTATACTTTATTTAATAAAGTGTATGTGCTTGACCTGAGAATATTAGCAGAATATCATGTTGAATATCATTCAATTTTAAACTAAATTATTATTTTTTCTGATGCCTGAATTCGTTTCTGTTTGTATTTGTTTATGTGTGTATATCTATCCCTGTATGTCTAGGTATTGCAGACACTCTGTGAGGCTGAACAGGTGTGCGATGAGCTGCGTGTGAGTGTGAGTGGGTTGGACGGACGTCTAGCTGAACTGTTACACTGGGAGATGGAAGCCAGAGAGTTGTATCAGCTCCTTAAGGAGGAAACACACAGGCAAAAGAGAGGACAAGACCCTAGAGCCCGGGTGAGAATGTACAAGTATATTCCACAAAATATTAATTCATTCTCTCTCTCTTCTCGCTACTTCTCTTTACTTAGCTGAATTGAAATAAAGGGCTCTTCTCTCTTTTCCTGTAGCTGCTAATTTCGAGAGGGCTACAGTTAGAGGGTCAAGTGGTTATGGAGGAGCAGGATCTGCAGGTGATGGTCATGACTGGTCAAAAGACTTCACCACTACAGTATCTCATCGCATCCACCATGCAGGACAGGGTCCGCGCAGTTGTTGAAAAGTCACAGGTCTGTCTACACTTTAAAAAGCTAACAGCATGATGTACCTATGCAATATTAATTTAAAAGATAATATATATAGCATATGTATATAGCATTGAAACAGCTCTCTTTCCATATTTATCAATTATGCCATAAATAATGTTTTCTGTTAATTTCATACAATGCTTAGGAATAATTAACCATGTTTTAGAATTGTATGCAAATGCATTTTGATTTTGAAAATTTTCTAAATCTCAACAGGAAGCCGTAGGCATGCTTAGCTCTTTGGGGGCTTGCAGAGACAGAAGCCCTGCTAGAGACCAGCCACCTTCCAAGATTTTTGTCAAATATCAGGAGGCAGAGGAAGAGTCCCAAACCTCCTTCCAGCCTGTCTCTCCTTCAGGAGCCCCTAGCCAAACAGAACCCCAGCCTGCAGTAAGAGCCAAAGTCCCAGTACCTTCTCAGATACCTTCTGAGGTACCTTCTCAAGCTGTAGTGCTCAAGACCCAGCCGTGTAGTCAGCCTGTCCCTATGATTGTTGTAGAAGAGTATGAAGAAGAGAAAAGTAGTCCACAAGTACAAACACACCCCTGTGAGCAAGTGAAAGACTCTCAGTCTATTGAAGTTAAGACACAGAAAGTTGTCCAAGCTCAAGCAAAAATCGACACGCTTAAAGAGCATCATGTAGAAAGCCAGATATCTTTGCCACAGCCTGAGACACAAAAACAGACAGAAAACCAGTGGAAGATGCAAGCTCCAGTAGCTAGCCAACCCTCACAGAACCTGCAACAAGCAGCATCACAAGTTCCTAATGAGCAACAATTAGCAACACAGCCACAGGTGCACATCCAACAACAAGAGAAAACTCAAGTTGCAAAACAGCAGAAGGTTCAAGCACAAACGGCAATCCAGTCACAGCCTCAGGGCCAAGTAGAAACACAATCACAGAAAGAAGTTACAAGCCAACATCTAGCTCCAAAGCAGCAGAGGAAAGCAAAAAAATCCCAGGCAAATCTACAGAACAGACCCTGGCTTCAACAGAGGACTCAACTGGAAAATGTTACCCAAAAACCAGCTCAGTTGGTGCCACAGTCTCAGTCAGAGCCAGAGGACAAAGGTCAAGTAAGTCTTCAAGCACCACCACAGCATATAGTGGCTGTTAGCTCAAATGAAGCTCAGGGACCTGCTCATGGCATGGTGACAACACAGTCAAAAAGCATTGTTGAGAGTGGTGAAAAACGCCTGAAGCAAGCTCAACCTGTTGCACAAGAGAAACCCCTTATAGTGACACAAAAACTACCTCAAACTGTCCCAGCAGTTGCAGCACAACCAGTGATTCAGAAACAACTACAACAGCCAGTGACTCCTCAACAAGTATTAACCCAACATCAACCTCAGCCCTCTATATCAACTCAAACTCAAGCAGCTACACAATACTCACCCACACCTGCACCCATTCAGCAACAAAAGCAACCTCAATCACAGATATTGACACCACAGCAACCTCAAGTGATGACCATGAAACAGGCACAGCCTCAATCCATGACTCCCATGCAACCACAATGGCTGCCACAACAGACAATTCCACAGTCTCATCCTGCAGTGCTGCAACCACAAAGTTTTCCAGTGACCCAAGCAATGCCCCAAGGCATTTCCAGACCAGGGCAGCAGTATCCAACATCTCCCGTTCAACCACAAGTAAATATGCAGAGACAACAGTCACCACATGGTGTAGTGCAGACCCAGCAACCCACACTGCACAATCCAGCTGTGATTTCCCCTCAGCCCAAAGGTGCATCCTCCATACAACCTAGAATCATCTCTATGCCTCAACCCCAGATGCCTGTTCAATCTCAAACCCAAACTCAGATCAAAGCACAGGGAAGTGCACCACTTATGATTCAACCCCGGGGACAACCCCAGTGGTGTCAACCAGGAGATGTCACCCAAACTTACCCCAAAGTCCAAGGACCAATTTCTGTTGCTGCCCAAATGCAGCGTCTGGCCCATTTCCAAACTCATCCCCAACTTCAAAGTGTCCCTCCAGCTCAACCTAAGCAGTGGTCACCAATAAGACCAGGCATAGTAACCCAGACTTACCCCACTGTCCAAGTCCCAGGTCAGGTAGTCCAACATCAACCTCAACTGGCCGTTTACCCTAAAACCCAGCCACAATCACAGCCTCAGCAGTGGCCCCCTGCTAGACCAGAATCACCTTGGGGTCAATCACAGATAAGACCCCAAAGTCCAGGTCAGCATATGGTTCCCTCTCAGCAATGGAGACCTGTCAGTCCAGAAAGAGTCAGTCCAGTATACCCAAAGGCTGAAACTCAAGGGCAGGGACCACATCCTCAGTCCCAATATCAAGCCCTACCAAGGCCACAAAGCTCTCAACGGCAGTGGGGTCCAGTCCGACCAGAACATCAGTTTCAAGTCTCTTCCCAAACTATGTTCCATGGTGTTCTTCAGCCAGTAGCTCCATGGAATCAACCACCTGCTCAAGCTCCCATAAGATCTCAGAGTCCACAGCAGCCTCAGCAAAGTCAGCAACAATGGGGTTCATCAAGGACAGAGGCCCCATCTGAAACCCTCACCCAAAGCCAGGCTGCTCAGGCAGAGCTTCAGTCCCAAGATCTGACAAAGCCTCAGTTACCAGTACAGGAACCACCCCAACAGCAGTCAGCTCCTCGGGTTAAGCAGCCAGCACTTGCCCAGGCTCCCCCTCAAGCCTACACTGAGGCTTATATAAAGGCACAGGCCCTGGTCAGGAATAGATTTGAGGAAGTCAAGCACTGTATTCAAGAGCACATTCTCGAAGCTATCAATGTATTCAAGGATAAGCGAATGACAGACGAACAGGCATCAGTTAAGGAGGTTTGTCCATTTCAGACATGAGTTGTTTTGCTTATTTTTCTCTAGTGTTTGCAAGAGCCAAAAAGCTCAATATCAACACTGTTGTGTTTGGATCTTTTATTAGAGAATAAGAGATAGTGTTTCAGTTTCCCAAGTATCTGTGATGTTTGTTTTTTCAGGAGACGCTCCGGACTCTAGACCCTGAACTCCTTGAAGAGTTCTTGAGGGCTGCGGAAGGGATGGAAGCTTTCTGCACCCCATCTGAACTTAGAGACATGGAATTTTTCAAGCAATCTGTTAGAACACAGTGGAAGGTATCTGTGTAGTAATATTAGTGCTTGATTGTCTTTATCTGCAGTGTCACTGTATTGCAATATTATCTACCATTTTTATTTTAGACACTAACAGAAATGCTCGACACTACAGTATATGTAACTGTATGTGAAGTTAACATTAACTCAAACATTAAGAGATTGTGTGCTTGCTGTTGTGTTTTTTTTTATTTCATATTTTTAGGCTGTTCGTGTGCAAATATCAGAATTTTTGAGGCAACTCAGATTTGAGTTAACCCGCCTGCATTTTAACCGTATGATTGAGAAATGTGAGATGCACTTTAAGAGGGAAAAACTCAACCTTAGGCCTGAATCAATATCAGAATCAAAAGGAGAGGTAAAATTACCACCCTGACCGCAGTCAGATGATATAATGGGTCTGGGGATGAATTTCTCTTTTTCTTTACTTCTTATTTTCTCCTCTGATTTTTTTAAATTAAACTCTTAACCTCTTAACCACATTACCACTCACTCATTTGGCATGACACATACCTACATTTTTATTACCAGTGTTTGCATGTTGCAAGGCAGCAAAATAGTGCAAAATGAAAACAGCTGCTACAATAATGTATAGCAGCATTAAATTAAAAAAATATTGTAGGTGTAGTGATACAGTTTTGTCTTTCTTCCTGCAGGCTTGTTTTTCAGCAGAGGGCAGTCTGGCAGAGGCAGGGCAGCAGCTTGAAGCTCTGAGGGAGTTGTGTGATACTCTGAGCCCTGAGGACGCACACAGGCTCGCACAAGCCCAACTCAGAGAATGTGAAAGACGGCTTGCTGCCATCCAGCGGCAGTTTAGTGGAGACAGAGATACACCTCCTCCAGACACTGGGTAAAAGAAGGAGAAAGAGCCTTTTTCATATAAGTTATTTTTGTCTGATAAAAACATTTTAGCATAATTTTCTTTATGCCTAATAGTTCACAAACAGAGCAAACAAAAGAGCCACTCACTCAGAAAGCACCTACAGTCTCACCACCAACTGAGAAGCCCAAAGAAGTTATTGTTTCAGAGGTACAACTATATGAATATTTTTTTAGGACACGTGTTTTTATATAATAAAGTTAGTCCCTGATTAATTTATCTTTGGTGCATTTTGTGACTGAGGGATATTGTTTTAGGCTGTTACACCAGTTAGCCCCCAGCGAACGAGAACTGTGGAGAAGAGAGAGATAGTGAAACAAACGAGTACAGAAGAAGACAGGTATGGATAAAAAAAGATACGTTTCTGTACATGTTTGTGTGTGGTATTGTGTCAGAATCTTATGATTTATATCTTGGACTGCTCAGGTACCGCAGCTCCAGATTTGCATTACAAGCTCAGCTAAACAGAAATGAGCAATGCATGTTGGGAGATCGTCCCTCAGAATCAGTCACTCCTACAGACCTGCAGAAACGACTGAGAGAATTAAAGGTAATGCACAGTGTTTTGTGTACTTTTGAAGTTGGTGATTTTATATTATTATGCTTAATTACAATTACTACTGTATAAAAATCTGTCCGTAGAAACATTTATAACTGGCAGGAGAATTACTAAATTTGTCCCCTTCTCTTTTTTGTTTTAGTCTCTGTGGGATGAGACAGAGTCTTTGTGGAAGGAGTATGAAACACTGTGTATGCAATGTGTTCAGTACAACGAACGATCTGTTGAGCAGGACCGTATGGAGCTCACTGTCAGATGGAGAGAGCAGAGGTCACAGTTACAGGGCAGGTATGTGTGTACATCAAGAAAACATCCCTGTCATGTGAAAGTGTGTTCAGACATGGCATGTGTTTTAAACTTGTGAGCTGAAATGAATATTCAGATAACAGCATATTATAGCTTCTTTTTTTTCTTTCACCCTGTCTTACCCAAAGGATCATATGATCCACTCAAATCAAAGAGTTCCAAAGAAAATATCCTGTAGCCAGTCTGTCTGTGTGTGCATTGTTGTTTGTTAAATAAGTCTGTGCACTTCGTCAGGGTGGATTCACTGGGAGCAGCACTTGAGCTCATGGACTCTATTATGCTGAAGATCTCTGAGATTTCTGAAAGGCTGGAAAAGTTCATCAAAGACCCCAAAGACATTAAAGGCTATACACTAGCTAACCCTGCTATTTTGAAAGATGTGAAGGTGAGAGGTGTTTATTTTTATTAACTTATACATCTTATTTATAAATGGGTTCTATTTATGGTTTTGTTATGAAGACATAAATACCATTTTATTTTGAGCTATATTTATTCATAAAAATATTTACTTAGAGTATTTAATATTTGTATGCACTGAGTAAATGAAATGAAAAGTGTACAAGTACACAAATGGCATTGTATTTGGTTAATGTTGTTAGTTTTATTAGCTTTCACTCTCATGCAACACATAATAATATAATTAACTACTATGTATTTACATCAAAAAATAAGTACAATGTACTTAATGTGTTCATATTCTATGGCAAGACACTTTTGCTGCTATTGAGGTGAGATATAGGTAAGGACAGGTTTGGTGGTATGGTTAGGTTTAAGGGTGAGTTAAGGTGTAAGGGATGGGTCAACAGTGCAATTATAAATGTAATTACAGAAATTAATTACAGATTAATTACATGCAGGTATTTTTTAAAATATACGTAAAAACATGTATGTACACAATAAGTGCATTGTATCAAATGATTCATTTAAATGTAAGTACATAGTAGTTAAAGGATTAGTTTACTTTCATATTTAAATTTCCTGATAATTTACTCACCCCCATGTCATCCAAGATGTCCATGTCCTTCTTTCTTCAGTCAAAAAGAAATTAAGGTTTTTGATGAAAACATTCCAGGATTTTTCTCCTTATAGTGGACTTCAATAGACCCCAAACAGTTGAAGGTCAAAATTAGTTTCAGTGCAGCTTCAAAGAGCTTTAAACAATATCAGACGAGGAATAAGGGTCTTATCTAGCGAAACGACCTGTCATTTTCTAAAAAAATTAAATAAAATGTATATGCTTTATAAACACAAATAAGCGGCTCGCAAGTGCTTCCGCAATTCGACTGCCACAATTTTACGATGTCATCAGTTGGAGATCTTTTCTCAGTTTACTTTATAATTGTATATATGATTATTTGCAATTAATTTGAATCATCTATCAGTACTTTGTGTAATTACTATTTAAATATAATTGAATCTGAGAGACAAGGAATTTTGACGCAATAAATTCCATAGTAATGCTACTGCATGTTAAACTTTTCCTCCATCCCATCTTTTTATCTAAATATCTACCTCTCATCCTCATTTTCAGGACTTAGATGAAAGTATCCAGACAGAGATGGATCGTCTGTCTCGATTCGACTCTGAACCCAGTCATCTGGACCTGCGAGACCGATCACCTCTGACTCAGGTGGTTCTGAACCACAGATCCAGCCTAGACCGGCTCAGGCAACATGTGCGCAAGAGCGATGCTGCTGCCCGTGCCCTCGATCGCTTCCTCATGTCCCTGCGCACCGTGGAGCTCGATGTCTCTTCTGTGCAGAGCGCCCCTAGCAGTGATCATGTGGTACTGCAGGACAGCAGGTCTAAGCTGGCACTAATCAGGAAGGGAGTAAGTAGCCTTAAGGATAAGGCTCCACAGCTGGACCAGCTTTTGGGTGGAGCACAGCTCGAGGTGACCCAAGATGGGAGCCCTGTTTCCTGTCTGGATATGGTGGGGGTCCTGGTTCACAGGGTGGAAGAGGCAGATGATCGTCTGATGATTCGACAGAATGAGCTCCAGAAGGAACAGCAGAACCAGGGACTTGGCCTAAGGAGGAAGACTATGCAGGCTGAGCTGAGGAAGGTGCAGGTGGCAGCAGAAAAACAAGGTCTAAAGGATCCCACCATGCCAGCTGTACAGCACCGGTATAGAATTTTTTCCCTAGATCTCATGATGTAGTGCTTTTGTGTGCCAATATGTCTTGGAATTGTCTTCATTTGGGTTAATTGAGTTAATTAAGCTTAATTTAATTAATTAATCAGCATGTGATTATTCAATTATTTATTCATTTAAACAATGTAATTGAATGATAGCCCTTTTCAAGATGGTTACTTTTCTTACACTGTGTGTATCTGTATTTAGGATTCGAGCGCTGTCTGATCTGGAATCGCAGTTGAACTCTCTTCGCCCTGAATACCAAAGCATCAAGAAGGCTCTGTCTGAAGTCTCTCTGCGGAAAGAGCACCCTGATCCAGCAAACGAAGAGCTGGACTTCCTTTGGGAAGAGACTGAGAGAGCTGTATCTGACAGGTGGGTTCTAGACCAGAACTGAGATTTATTCAAAACTAAATTAATGCAATTTGCCCTTTTGTGGCAAATCTGCCTTATAGGCTTAGTTATTTACTCACCATCATGTAATTCCAAACACAAATTAAGATACATTTTTAGAAGATATTTTTCATTAGACCTGAAATATTTCTCTCCCTACATTGCAAGTCCATTCCACCAAAACATGCAGACTTCACAATGTTCATAAAGAGATTGTAAAATAAATCCATATGAATCGAGAGGTTTAATCCAAGTCTTCTGGAGAGACATGAACCTGATGGACAAATTTCATTAATGTTTATATTCACATATAAATGTGACAATCAATACATACATAGTGCACATCATATATGCATGTAAACAAAAGTTCAAATGTGCTTGCTTGGATTAAACTGCTCAGTTCATATTGATTACTTTTACAATGTCTTTATGAGCCTTTTGAAGTGTCAAAGTTTTGAAGGAATGCACTTTCAATGGAGGGACAGAAATCTGTCATGTTTCATTAAAAACATCTTAATTTATATTCCAAACATGAACAGAAGTCTTATGGGTTTGGAACGACATGAGGGTGAGTAAAAGATGACCGGATAAAAGGTTTTTTTTTTTTTTTGGTTGAACCCTTTTAACATGTTTCATGTGGTGGTACAGAGAAACTTAAAAGTGTGATAGACAGAAACCCAGAAGAGTTACTGTGTGTGTGTTTGTCCTGGTACACCCTACGTTATGGGGACCCCACAAAGATGGAAGTATCCAAAATCCTTGTCCTTGAACAGGTTATAAATCGTACTAAGTGACATTCTTTGAAAATGTAGTTTCTACAGTATACAAATCATTATGTCTATGAAATGTCCCCATAAAACATGAAAACCCAGTGTGTTTGTGTGTGTGTTTGACAGACAAGAACAGTGCACTGTTCTTATGGACCTGCTGAAGAAGTTTCAGAACTGTCGCAGTTACCTGAGCAACACACTCCAGAGGGCGGAGCAAACAATCAATGAGCAGGCATCATACATGGGCAAAGACAACCTGCAACGCCTCCTAGCAAAGGTATGTCAACTAATCCCTACTCTTCACAACGTATGCTAATGTTATAATTGCCTATTGTAATTTACAGTACCATCAGGTTTCTTTCACATAAAAGTAATTTTATACTGGATTTGCACCACCAGAGGTCAGTCATTACTCATAACACTGAGATCTTTTTTATTTCAGAATTGTTTGTTGTCTTATGTTTTCATCATCTATGCTTTTAATAGTCTGAAAGAAACTACTCTCTTCATTGTTCTGACAAATCGCCACAAATGTTTCTCTAATACTTTTTTAGATGCTTACTGTAATTGGTCAGATCCTTCATATCCTGTGGTACATTCATGAGACTTTCTTTGCAGAGTAATTATGATGAATAAAACTGGTAATTTATTATTCTGTGTAGCCTACACTGAAAATGTAATAACTGCAGGATCAAAGAAATTCTTAAAGGGTTATGGGTCATGCCTACCTGGTAAGAGTAGCTTAGATCCGGCCACCATGGTCACTTTTTCTATTAAATCTTATACTGTTTCTGTTAAGTGTAGTCCTTTATTATATTTACAGTATGTATTAATATTGCAGGTTGTTGGCATAAAGGAGGATCTTAATGGCCTGGGACCCAAGATGGAGGAGTTCAGATCTGTGTGCAGACAGTTGCAGTCTCAGCTGAAGAAAATTCCTGATTGCTCAGAAACTCCGTTTGAGACAGAGGCAGATGCTTTGGTGGACTCATGGCTGGATGTGAGTATATGAGAAACATCTGTTCATGTGCATCACATTTTATTCAGTCCTTTTAGTTTCTTGGTAAATCTGTGTGTCTTTCTGGCAGGTGTCAGAGAAGACAGACAGTTACATGGATAACCTGCGTGTGGGTCTGGAGTTGTGGGAGAAACAGCTGGTTCTTGGTGGAGAAGTGGACAGTTGGACTTCAACTAAACTTATCGTTTTCTCAGAGTCTCACCCTTTCAGCAGTGAGACAGAGGTTCTCAGAATGAAGGTGTGTCTTCACAGTGCTTGCTTCATATGCTTAAAAATGTTCACAGACATGGACTAAAAGGCACAAAACTATAATTTTTATTTAATGGGGTCGAATTTGTGTTTATTAGAATGAGATTCAGTATCAGGAGGACAACCTTGAACACTTCCACAAGAAGTTACTAGAGATTCAGGAACTGCTGCAGAGCAAAGAATCTCCACTTGAGTTACAGGTGAATGTGCAGATTACTTTTTCTCTTTATTAAATGATTGTACTTTTTTAATTATTCCTAACTTTAAGTGCACACACACACTGTCTTCCTTAGGTAATGGAAACAAACCTGAAGAAGAAAATGGAGCAGGTGAAAGAACTCTTCTCTGACTGCACTGACGTGTTCCAGGAGCTCCTCACAGTTAAATCTCATTTGACTGAAAAGATTGACACTTATCAATCATCTGTGAACAATATACGCTCCTCAATAGATATAATCAGTTCAGAGGATCGCACACAGCTGGATGCGCATTTACAGGTATGATTAACAGACAGACAGACATGTATAAACACTTTCTTTTGGTGTATAATTGAATTTATTTTCTTTTGTAGGACTTGTGTGAGCAGCTTTTGGACCAGGAGGAGCAGGCTGAATCATTGCTGAAAGAAATCAATCTCATGTCCAGCATTACTGGACCGCAGGCCTTGGAGGAGCTGACCAATCACAGCAAGCGTCTCAAAGACAGCATTGCGGAAACACAAGAGCTGATTCGTCAAAAGAAGGAACAGGGGGAGAAAAGCTTCCTTCAGACTATTAAAGGTCCGGAAACTTCATTCTATGCAAGTACATTGCCATTATTTGGACACTAATTCATAAATGTACATTTTTGTTTTGTCCTTCTGTCCCATTGGCTCTCTGCAGAAGATTTCCAGTCATTTGAGGAATGGTTGCAGGATGAGCAGCTCTCTGTGAATGAGTGTTTTGAGAACCCTGAGAGGAAGCAGGATGTAGAAATGTCCATGCAGAGACTGACAGTGAGTAACAGTGAGGTCACAACTCTATGATTATGGTTTCCATTGTGGACATTTTGGAAATACTTTTCAACCAAAGTGACTTACTGTACAATACACTAATTGAAGGGACAGCAATGCAACTGAAAGAGTCACCAGGTGTTTGCAGCTTTAGTCAAAAGCATAATTATAAATAATTATAAAAATTATAATTTCATATAATATCATTATAAAATTTTGTAGTGTCTGTTTAACAATACTGAACAATTTGTGTGTTATTCAGAGTTTCCTGGCCTCTAAAGAAGGAGAACAGCGTCTGGCCCAGTTGAAGGAGAGATTTGAGAGAGGTGGACAGGCGAAGATTCCTTCTGAGGCTCAAGCTTTGCTCTCCACATGGCATCAGGAACAGGAAGGAGAACTGGCCACACTCAGGGCTCACTGCCAGGGACGCCATAAACAGCTAGATGACATCCTCCAAAACCTCAACAGGTATGTGGACTGAGTTCACATCATAGCTATTGGTTGTTACTGTTGTTTCAATCCATTCATTCATCCATTCATGTCTTTATGTATTTAGTTTGCAAGAGGAACATAACCATTTGAAGGACTGGCTTCAGCACAGGGAGCAAGTGCCAGAACAGAGACAAAAGCTTCGACAAATACAAGAGGAGTTTTTTAAAGAAAGGTACAACTCACTTTTCAAAATGTTCATTTAGTATTTGTGTTTAAAGCATATTCTGTGTTTTTTCTTTTACAAAATTAACTAATTCAAAAAATGTAACAACACTTTCACATGTTCTTTGTTGTCTGATGTTGATTAGTGGTCTATAGAAGCTTGTTTCCACCACTGAATAAAAAATAAAAAAGGTAATTGCAACTTTTTATCTCGCACTTCTGACTTTTTTTCTTAGAATTGCTTGATATAATGTCAGAATTGAGTGTTGTAAAATCAGAATTGCAAGATAAAAAGTTGCAATTATCTTTTTAAATTGTTTTATTCAGTGGCTGAAACAAGCTTCCGTAGTGGTCACATGATATGCAGGTAAACAAATTGTGATTTTATAATTAGAAATAATTTTATAATAGAAATAATAATAATAAAAAAATTAAAGGAACACTTTGAAAACACATCAGATCTCAATGGGAAAAAATATCATGCTGGATATCTATACTTATATGGACTGGGTAATGTGTTAGGAACGAAAGGATGCCACATCATTTGATGGAAATGAAAATTATCAACCTCCAGAGGACTGAATTCAAAGACATCCCGAAAATCAAAGTGAAAAAATTATGCAGCAGGCTATTTCATTGCAGCAACTCAAAATGGTACTTAGTAGTTTGTATGGCCCCCACGTGCTTGTATGCATGCCTGACAACGTAGGGGCATGTTCCAAATGAGATGACTGATGGTGTCCTGGGGTATTTCCTCCCATATCTGGACCAGGGCATCACTGAGCTCCTGGACAGTCTGAAGTGCAATCTGGCGGCGTCGGCTTCTCCAGACCCTTTTCATGTCTGTCACATGTGCTCAGGGTGAACCTGCTCTCATCTGTGAAAAGCACAGGGCGCCAGTGGCGAACCTGCCAATTCTGGTGTTCAATGGCAAATGCCAATCGAGCTCCACGGTGCTAGGCAGTGAGCACAGGGCCCACTAGAAGACGTCAGGCCCTCAGGCCACCCTCATGAAGTCTGTTTCTGATTGTTTGGTCAGAGACATTCACACCAGTGGCCTGCTGGAATTCGTTTTGTTGGGCTCTGGCAGTGCTCATCCTGTTCCTCCTTGCACAAAGGAGCAGATACCGGTCCTGCTGATGGGTTAAAGACCTTCTATGGCCCTATCCAGATCTCCTAGAGTAACTGTCTGTCTCCTGGAATCTTCTCCATGCTCTTGAGACTGTGCTGGGAGACACAGCAAACCTTCTGGCAATGGCACATATTGATGTGCCATCCTGGAGGAGTTGGACTGCCTGTGCAACCTCTGTAGGTTCCAGGTATCGCCTCATGCTACCAGTAGTGACATTGACCCTAGCCCAATGCAAAACTAGTGAAAAACAGTCAGAAAAGATGAGTAGGGAAATAAATGTCAGTGGCCTCCACCTGTAAAAACCATTCCTGTTTTGGGGGTTGTTTCATTGTTGCCCATTTAGTGCACCTATTGTTAATTTCATTAACACCAAACAGCTGAAACTGATTAACAACCCTCTCTGCTACTTAAAGCTGCAGTCCGGCATCTTTCCTCTTAGGCCTACAATAAATCGTGCTGCCAATGATGATTAAATCTACCGATCGCTTAGCTCGGATCACACCAAAACGTGCAAATTATTATTACTGTTATACTTTGTTCTCAGATTGTTAATGTTAACAATATCAGCATTGCATGACTATGTGTATTAGTGTTACCTGTAGATTTCAATTTCTGTAGCCACTCCACAGTCCAAAGTCTTTTGCTTTTTGACTACAGGTAAATCTCCAGTTGTCACTGATGATTGTCATTTGGACCTTTCACCAGGTCGCTCTTATTATAAAACATTATTACAAGCTTACCGTTGTGAATCGAGCTAAGATAAGGAGATAGTTTTGAACACTGACTGGATATGTACTTGCTCAAAAATTGATTTTGGATCATTTTTAACCAAAAAAAAGTTGCAGCTTTAACTGACCAGATCAGTATCCCAGGAGTTCAACTGACTTGATGCTATTCTCTGATTAAAAAGTGTTCCTTTAATTTTTTGAGCAGTGTATTATTATTATTATAAAATAATATATAGTCTTTGTAATAATAGAGTTGAATATTTAATAATAAGGATATTTTAAATTATAAGTTAACACAGGTTTATGCTTTAAAGAGAAGTAACAAATCTGGTAAAATGCTAAAAATTCTGTCCAGAAAAATGTTTAATTTGTGTGAATGTGAAAATAAAATAATTCTGGCACACGTTGCATATCAAAATGCGTGTTATATGCGACCAAAACTCAAGCATTAGATGGAGTTCGTTTAGAGCAGCATTTGCAAGCCGTTCCAAGATGCTGTAAATGATGAAAATGCCTACAATGCCACACTTCATCAGATTAAACCATCACTGTGATCACTGCACTAAGCCATATCGCAATTTCAATTTTATTTAAATTGTACAGCCTTGTTATTTATTGTACTTTTACAATTTAATAATATAATTAATTATTCGTTTAATATAATATAATTATATATATATATATATATATATATATATATATATATATATATATACATATATATATATTATTGCTTGTGAAAATTGCAGTTAAATTACATATACTGCCTTTCCACAACAAAAAGAATGAATGACCTATGCTAAGTTTTGGGGAGCACTCTCTTTATAATGTGCACCCATAAAACCTGCACAGCTCTTACTTTTATCCTTAATCCACAGTGGTCGTATGGAGGCATTCAATGACCTGTTATCCACTGTAAGGATGCGTGGCCTGAGGGGAGACCCTTTCCTTAGAGACAGTGAGACCCTGATAGACCGGTACCACAGCCTGGGGATTCTTTTGGAGAATCAGGCCCAAGTCCACAAGACCCTCGATGAACAAACTGAAACATTCCAAACCAATGCAGAGCAGATCAGAGCCTGGATCAGAGATTTAAAGCAAGGACTTGAGTGCATGGGCACAGACATGCCAAGCCAAAAGAAACAAATGAATGCTCAGGTTGGTCTCGTAACCATCATTGTTTGGATTTTTTTAGCTGTGTTTTGCCAGGAAAAACATACATTCATACATTCCTAAATTTAAAGGAATAATAGTTCTGCCATAATTTACTTGTTCTAAGCCTGCATGACCTGTATGTTTTCCTAATAAATACAAAACATCAATTTTTGAAGAATATCCTCAATGTATTTAGGCTGATTTGGATGTTTCTCTGTTTTAAGGCTGTTCTGAATCTAAGTGCTGAAGGTAATTCTAAACTGGTGGCTCTGAAAGAAGAGGGAGATGCTTTATGTGCTCATGAGATTTTGGAGGACACCAGAAGACAGGAGCTCATTTACACCTTTAGAAACATTGAAGATGAGTGGAAAAGAGTTCTGGATATGGCTCAACAACTAAAACATCAGGCAGAACTCCAAGACACTCTCTCCCTGGAACTAAAAGATCTACAGGCCCAAGAAGAAAGCACACAATCCTGGGTAAGAGAACAACTGCAAATGCTACACTGTCTGGGGAAGGAACTTCAGCCACAAGAAAAACTAATCAAAGTACAGGTAAGGGCAGAGGAAAAAGTTTGTTTTAATTGAGAAGTCCTTTTCAGGCCTCTCGAATGATTCTTACCTACCTAAATCTCAAGGTAAATTTTGCTTGCAATACACATATTGTGTTGGGGAGTAATGCTTGTATATCCTCTAGGCTGTCTTAGACCTTGCTGATGAAGCAGATTCCAGATTGGCCAGTTTACAGAGCCAAGGAAAAATTGTATGTTCTTATAAAGAGCTTGACAATGAGAGGAGGAGCCACGTTGACCAAACCCAGAGATTGATAGAGGAGGAGTGGAGGAAAGTGCTACAACTTGCCCAAGAGCTCAAGAACAAGGTCAAGCTTGAGGAATCTCTCTACATATTGTTACAAACCTTCTGTGATCAGGATGAGGACACGCGATCCTGGATTAGACAGCTCAGAGAGACCCTGGATTCCCTTCATGTGACATCTTCCATTCAAGAGAGGCTTAATGGAATTGAGGTAATAGAGAGGAATATGTAACCCTTAAATGTTTTCTGTATATTGGGGGATACAAACATGTGAGAGGCTCAGGAAGCTCACAGTGAGTAAGTGGGCCTAATTTATGATCAAATGTTAGAGGGCTATTGAAAATGGGGCAACTACTCAGGTCAAGTGACTTAATAAAAACTCCTCTCACCTCATCTTTATCTAAAAAAATAATGGCAGTATGTTGTAAGAAATTCTCTGGTCTTAAGGTAAATGTTGATATTTTACATATTGACTATATTTGTAGGGACTTCCCAGTCAAAATATTGTTTCGAAGCTATTTAAGCTAGTTATTTATGTTTAAAACAGACAATGGCTTATATAAGATGACTAAAAGTAGCTGACACATCTTAAGCATTCAAAATGTAGGGCTTCACAAATATCACTAGTGCATAAAGTGATGGGATGGGTCTTATTCCTTAGTTAAGAAACAAGGCTATAAAAACTATGATGGGCTGCACGAATGAATGAAGAATAAAAGCATGATAGAAATGTTCTAGATGAATATCTTGGTTTTGTTTTTAGGCAGTACTAGCTCATAGATCTGAGGGGGACTGTAAACTTGCTGACTTAAAGGCGAAGGGAGAGAGTCTATGTTCCTATGAAGATCTAGAAGAGGACAAATTTCAGACAATCCAACAGACATTACAAGATTTACAGCGAGAGTGGACGGGAGTTTTGATGGATGCTCAAGAGCTGAAAAACCAAGCAGAATTTGAGGATTTTCTTTCTAAGGACCTTCAGGATCTTCAGGAACAGGAGGAGAACACTCAATCTTGGATCAAAGAGCAGCATCTGAAGATCGAATTGCTAGGTGAAGATACTCAGTTACAAGAGAGAATTAATGGAGCTCAGGTAAGAGATAAAGTGTGTATTTCAACCTTCAACAGATATGTACTTAAAAACAGTCTGACTTACTCGCTGGCATGTTTTAATTGTCTGTTTATTGTAGGCCATCCTGAACTCAGAATCAGAGGGCGATTACAAGCTTGCCACCCTGAGGAGGAAAGCAGAGGGTTTGTGCTCCCGAGAAGGCCTGGAGGAGAAGAGAAAACAGGAAATCCAACTGAACCTAAGATCCATTGAAGATGAATTGAAGAAGGTCCTGGCAAAAGCTCAGGAACTAAAGGACCAGGCTGAGCTCCAGGATTCTCTTGCAAGGGACATTCAGAATGTATATTCCCAGGAAGAGATCACCTGGTCTTGGGTGAAGAACCAGAAAGATGGCCTGGACTCACTGGGGAAAAGCACTCATGGTACACAGGACCAGATTGAGGAGAGACTAAGCAAAGCACAAGTAAGTAGTATAATATGGAGGAACTGAATAAAAAATGAAGAAAACTTTAAATTCTGCTGATGATGTCCTTAGTGTAATGTTTATTTAAACAGTGAAAATGTGGCAGTCAAGAACAAGTATACCCCTCTTTCAGGCAATTCTAAGTCTTCACTCTGAGGGCAACTCTAAGATTGCAGCCCTGAAAAGGACAGTAGAACATCTATATACCCGTAAAGATGTTGATGAAGACACAAGACATTCTCTCATTGAGAAAATGAAAAATGTAGAGGAGGAGTGGAAGGCAACACTGCAGCAAGCACAGGATCTGCATAGGTTTGAAATAATAATTCTATATGTAAATAGTAATTGCACACAGCACTAACAGATGATTCAAATATTATATTATATTATATTATTCCGCAGTCTGCTGAAAAGTGTAGTGGAACGCCTGGTGTCCTGTCAGTGTCAGAAGGAGCAGCTTCAGTCTCGTCTGGAGCAGGTGAAACAGCAGACAGCTGCATTGCCACACCACTTCCCCTGGCCTGGTTTAGGGGATCGAAGGCACACAGTGGAGCAGGCCAAGAGTTTGCTAGACCGTACCAGAGCCCTGACCCCATCTCTGTCTGCTGTCCGAGCGCTCGGGAGGGAGATGAGCCAGCTGACCCGTGATTCCAGCTGGATCGATCCATCCTGGGCCACCATGGAGGAGTGCATACCTGAGTTGATCAAAGAAATTACAGTAAGGCTGTAGAGGAGTGCTGTGCTAAATATTTCTGACTAATCGTGACTAATAGATAATAGAAACTGGATTTATGTGTATAAAGTTCTTTTGTATGTGTGCTTGTAAAGGAGTTTTGTGTAAATCTTGAAGAGGAAATCCGGAGAGAGCGAGTTTGTGCTCAGCTAGTTGAGCAGCACACTGTAGCTCAGGATTGGCTGAGAGAGCAGGTCAAAGGTTTCGGAGCCCTGCCCACTGAACGGCAAGAGTTACAAGGCTCTATTAACACTCTTAAGGTCTGATTGAATTCCTTGTTATTATATGTATTTATTAGGACTGTCAGTTTAACGCATTAGTTTAATTTTAGCTTAAAGCTGCAGTCCGTAACTTTTTTTGGTTAAAAATTATCCAAAATAGATTTTTGAGCGAGTACATATCCAGCCAGTGTTCAAAACTATCTCCTTATCTTAGCTCGATTCACAACGGTAAGCTTGTAATAATGTTTTATAATAAGAGCAACCTGGTGAAATGCCGGACTGCAGCTTTAAATGTTTAAAAAAAAAAAATGAAAGTTAAATAGTTAAATAAGTTCCCTGACCCCTTTAAATAAGGAATTTTCTTACCATGAGCAATTCAAGCATGTATTTCCTTGTAATCAACTGGATTCAAATGTTTTAATCATTTGACAGCTCTAATATTTTTCCCTTTTTTCATCAAATACTGTATGTTAATGAATAAAATCATAAATATTTTATTGTAATACTGTAAGCTTGTTAACCTTTCTAGGCACTTCTTCAGACCGTAGACAGGGAGAAGAGAGAAATGAAAGAACTGGATGCCGTTAAAGATTCTCTGATGGACCTTTGCACTCCAGGAGGTTGTGATGCACTGACCTTAGAGGTCAGCCATCTTCATGACCTCTGCGTGTCCTCGGAAAAGGAGATGAGGGAGCGGTTAGCTGTGTGTGAGGCCAGATTGAGTGATATTGACCTCCGGCTTGCTGGAAGGGCACAGATTCTGAGGAAGCAGGCAGATATCCTCCTGGTTGAGCTCCGTGCTCAGGACCACTCTTTAGGATTTCTAGTGGGTAGCCAGAATATCAGCCAGCTTCAGGAGAACTGGCATAGCTTCAAGGTATTGTGGGAGTATGCTAATTATTCTGTGTTCAGTTGGTTTGTTCTAAAACTAAAAAGAGAGTCAATGAATCCAAACATTACTATTTTCCTTGTAAATTATTTTCTCATAGACATGTGAGAGAGACCTTGAGGCTTTAGAGGGCAAGGTTTGTGATCTTGGTCAGGCCCTCCGAATGGTCCCACCTGACGAGGAGCCCCCTAGTGATGTAATTTCCATAGTGGACACAGTTACACAACAATATTGCAGGTACATACAAACATGCCTGTCAATTATCAAGCTGTTTAAAACAGAAATGTCTAAAAATAATGTATTTAAATCTGAATAGAGTTTATATAATTGTACTGTTGATAGCATGTTTATCTTACCATTATAGTATAATGTTTTATTATATTACAATATAATATTTATTTATTGGAAGTGCATTTTGGAAAATCATAATTTTTTTGTCAGTCTGCGATCGAAACTGTCGGAAAGGCAGAATGACTGTGCTGACAGCACCGTGCAGTGTGTGAGACAGGCCTTACAAAGCATTCAGTCATGGAACCAGATGACGCATGCAAATCTTCCCTGCAGCTCAGCCTCATCCATGCAGGTGTGTTTGTGTGTTAATTTGCATACAGTATGTGAGTACACAACAAAACACCGCACCTAGAGTATACTGTCCATTTGAACAAGTAAGGTTGCTGTTACAGTGTAAACATACAACATTTTTACTCTTTAGGCTGCAATTGAGGAAGGTGCGAAACTGCGTAAAAGCCTGCAGGTGGCGCTGTCCCATAAAGAACTGCTGAGGGACTGTCTAGGCCCTGATTTGGCTGGCAAACTTGAAAGAGACGGACTGAAAACTCTAAATGAGGCAGACACTCACATGAATGACTTAAAACAGGATCTTAAGGTGAGTATGACTCAATTCTGTGGGATGGTGTTTTAAATGAAATGTCTAGTGGTTTAAACAGATGAGTTTCTGTTTCAGAATCTTGAAGAGAAGGTGAAGCAGGAAGCTCAGAGGTTGTCACTAGAGGCTCAAAGCATTCAGTTAGACTCACAGGTACAATTTTCACATTCAAAAACATGAAAACATATTTATAGACTTTTGTTGTATCCAGCCACACTAATGTAGCAATAATGTATAATAAATACCATTTGTAGGTTTCCGCTGTAACACTATTGACCAAGGAGTCTGAACAGTTGGAATTTGTTTCTACCTCATCCTCGATCACTGAGAGCTGCAAAATGATGGATAACAGTGAACAGGCTAAGGTACAGCCATCTGAAATCCCTGAAAGCAAGACACCTCTATGTGTAATATCAGAAACTACAACAGAAACAGAAGTTTATGCTGTAGGAAAATCACCACCAGTATTAGAAACTGACACTAAACAGGCTGATGTCAAAACAACTGTACCGTTAATCACAGAGATGTTACCTGAACCAGACATAAGAGTATATGATTCTGCTGTTCCTACAAGCAGCCATGGAGCAAATGAAGCTGAAAATGAAAATTTAATTTATGTTGCTTTGGAAACAAAGGCTGATAATTATGAGATTGCAGAGGAAAAGAAGTCCACTTCCTCGTCTGAATTTGTTTCTACCTCATCCTTCATCATTGAGAGCTGCGAAATGATGGATAACAGTGAACAGACTAAGGTACAGCCATCTGAAATCCCTGAAAGCAAGAAACCTCTATGGGTAATTTCAGAAACTACAATAGAAACAGAAGTTCACACTGCAAGAAAATTGCCACCAATGTTAGAAACTGACACTGAACAGGCTGATGTCACTGAGTTTTTTGGTCCTTTAACCACGGAGATGATAACTGAACCAGACATAAGATTATATGATTCTGCTGTTCCTACAAGCAGCCATGGAGCTGCTGAAAATGTGAATTTAATTTCTGTTGCTTTGGAAACAAAGACTGATAATGATGAGATTTCAGATGAAAGGAAGTCCACTTCCTCATCTGCAGCTCTCCACAGCTTGGAAACTACAGTGCAAGACACAGACTCTCAGTACTGTGGAATTCCAAGTGTGAGCACAAAAGGACAAGAAAGCCAGTTTTCTGTTGAGGTTGAGAGCTCAGACTCATTTGCTGATAGAGTGGAGAGCGTGAACACTGAAGCAGTGACTGCAGAATCAGATAAAGAGGAAGAGGGCTCATATATTCCACATTTTCAAGAGGAACCTGGTGAAGAAGGTGAAGCACAAACAAAAAGGGTTGCTGCACTCATTTTAGATGTGGATACTGTGCACATACAGAGTGTAGACACAGACAGTACAGTAAGGATAGCCTCTCCTAATGTTATTGCAAATGAGAAGACATTGTGTCAAACAATGGGAAAACAAGATGATGGAACTTTGGCCTCTCCAGAAGCTGAAATTTCTGACATAGCAAAAGAACCAATTAGTATTCAGTCTTTTCTTAATGAGGCAGGTATGGTAAGTGTATCAGAAATGAGTTCAGCAATAGAACCAGAACAGCTCACCGATATAGACACTAACAGACAAGTGCAAACAACCGCAGTTCCACTTGCTGGAACGCAAGGTAGTGGAGATGCTGCTTCAAGAAGTATTGGAACACTTTCTTGGAACAATGGACCAAATTCTGCAATTGCTGACAGAGAGGGCAACTGGACTACAAATAATGGCCCTCGTGAAATTCAACGGCGATATATTATTCTAGACTTCCCTGAGGGGGAGGAGATGCAGAGACGTCATGCTCATGAAGCTACTCCTTTAAGGGAACCTACTGAGAGACAGATTCAGGGATCAGAATGTTCAGCATCAGAAAGAATGGAGACAGAAGGTGAGGCAAAATCTGCTGAAACCGAAACAGGAGTTCTAGCCAACACAAACAGACCACTGGACGCATCAGAACAATCTGAACAGGTTGAAGTAAACCAAAAGCTACCAACAAGGCAGGTTGGAGAAGTCATGGATGTCATTGTAAAAGAAGAGACAAAGAAGATCTTGACAGATGATAAAGCACAATTCATAGAAGCTGATCCTATGCCTCCAATTCAAACAAACAAGATGAATGTCTCAACGCTAGAGGAGAAACCTGAAGGGGAAGAGGCCATGGACGTCATTTTGAGAGAAGAGACAAAGACCCCATCAGGTGGTGAAGCACAATCCACAGAAATCGAACCTAATCTGACGCCTCCAATCAAGCAACAGAATGACGGGGACACTGAGGTACAATCCGAAAGAATGAATGTCTCACTGACACCAGAGGATAAACCTGAAGTTGGAGAGGCTGCAGATGTCATTGTAGAAGAAGAGACAAGCAAGACCCCATCAGGTGATAAACCACAATTCATAAAGTCTGAACCTAAACTGATGCCACCAGTCAGGGGAAGAAATGGCCAGTCAAATGAGGAAAATGTCTCAACACAAAAGGAGAAAGGTGAAGGTGAAGAGGCCATGGAAGTCATTGTAGAAGAAGAGGCAAAGACGACCTCATTGAGTGATAAAGCACAATCCATAGAAGCTGAATCTAGACTGACACCTTCAATCAAGCAGCAGAATGACCAGGAAACTGAGGTCCAGTCAAAAAAGGTGGATGTCTCACCAGAGGAGAAAACTGAAGGTGGAGATGCCATGCAGATCATTAAGAAAGAACAGACAAATAAGACTGATGAAAAAGCACATTCCTTAGAAGCCGAACCTAAACCAACGCCTCCAGTCAGGCGAAGAAATGAGAAGAAGATTGATATCCAATCAAACAAGGTGAATATCTTAACAACATCAGAGGATAAACCTGAAGGTGTAGATGCCATTGATGTCATTGTGGGAGAAGAGATAAAGATGTTTCCATCAGATGATAAAGTACAATCCCTAGAAGCAGAACCTAAAACAATGCCACCAGTCAGGCAACAAAATGAGGGTGAAACTGATGTAGAATCAAACAAGGTAAAAGTCTCAACAACAGCAGAGAAGAAACCTGACGGTGGGGACACCATGCATATCACTCAAGAGGAAGTGACAAAAAAGGTCACATCTGTTGATAAAGCACAATCCATAGAATTTGAGCCTAAACCAACGCCACCAGTCAGAAGACGGAATGAGGGTGAAACTGAGGTCCAATTTGATAAGGTGGATGTCACATCAACACCTCCCACCAGACGACATAAAGGTGATATGTTATTTTCAAACCTTGAATCACAGATAGAGGGAGAAGTACTTCCCACCCCACCAAGCAGAAGACATAAAGAGAGAATGGGAAGTGAGAGGTTTTCGCTTGATTTAGAGTCCCAACCCACACCACCAGCAAGACGACGTAAAGAGAAAGAAGACAGAAGATTATCGCTCGATCTGGAGACCCAACCCACACCACCAGCAAGACGACGCAAAGAGGAAGAAGATCAAAGACTGTCCCTTCATTTGGAGACCCAACCCACACCACCAGCAAGAAGACGCAAAGAGGAAGAAGATCAAAAACTGTCCCTTCATTTGGAGTCCCAACCCACACCACCAGCAAGACGACGTAAAGAGAAAGAAGATAGAAGATTGTCGCTCGATCTGGAGACCCAACCCGCACCACCAGCAAGACGATGCAAAGAGGAAGAAGATCAAAGTCTGTCCCTTCATTTGGAGACCCAACCCACACCACCAGCAAGACGACGCAAAGAGGAAGAAGATCAAAGATGGTCCCTTCATTTGGAGACCCAACCCACACCACCAGCAAGACGACACAAAGAGGAAGAAGATCAAAGACTGTCCCTTCATTTGGAGACTCAACCAACACCACCAGCAAGACGATGTAAAGAGAAAGGAGAAGGTCAAAGATTATCAGTGGATCTGGAGACTCAACCCACTCCACCATTAAGAAGATGTAAGGATAAACCAGAGAGTGAAACATTATTTTACAGTGCTGAATTAGGAAAAAGTGATGATGGACAAACCAGTGAACATAAAGACAGCAAAGAGCCCACTGTTAAACCAACTCCACCTGTCAGACGCAAAATTAGTAGAGTAGAAAGTGATGTGACAATGGCAAAACCTACACCACCAACAAGAAGGAAAGATAGCAAAGTCGAAAAAGAGATAGTCACAGGTGCTTTTAAATTGAAAGAAGAGATGAGTATAATTAAACCAACTCCACCTCTGAGACGGAAAGACAGCCAAGCAGAGACTGGGATAGTTTCCACCACTCCTGTTCTACCAACTCCACCAACCAGGCGAAAAAAAGATCAAATAGAAGCTGACAGTGTTCCATTAATGCCAGAAGAGCCACAGGTGAGACCAACTCCAACAACCAGCCCCAAAGAAAGTTCAGGGAATGAAAAGGTTTGTGCAAAACTGGAAGTGGAAGCTGATGTTGAACCAATAACTAAACATGAAGATAAAGAGGTGTGTGACACAAAGCCATTGATTGGTCGTGAGCAGCAAGAGGAGGGGCAGGACTTTGATACCTTTGTCCCAGAAACCATAAGTGTAGTCAGTCAAACAGAGAGCATCACTGGGATTCAGGTAACTTTAATATGCATGATTCTACCAAAAGAACAAATCAGCATGATGGTGTGGCATCTGCATGATGGACTCTGATGGAGTTCTTTAACTGAGGATGTGTGCTTTTAGGGCCAAAATAAAGTGTCCTTAAGCAATTTCATTATTTGGTTTGCAGGGCGAAATTGATCCACTTTTTTGCAGTAATACAATTGTTTCCATTACCAAGCACACATAACACATTATGTTTTAACTCTGATGGAAAAACAATCTTCTAACAAAGTTTCCATTAACACCCATGCCTCATTTTTCTGTCTTCATATGTTGGTGTGGATTTGGCTGCCTTACCACAGAGACAATCCCATCACATTTTGCACCATGCATAGAATTCTTTTAATATTGTCATGCTCATAGAGAAGGCATAAACAATTTTCTTTCAGTTCCTTATGGCACTGAGTATGTTTGGAATGGCTTTTGAGTTTGATTTTGTGGGGGGGTGGGGTTGTTTTGTTTTTGTTTTTAACCATGGTTGAGTTTGATTGCTTGAATTTACTTTATTTACTGCTCTAATTTCTCAGTTGTGTCTACAATCTTTTATCCTATATAAGTAATATTGTAGTTGCTAGTCTTCAGTTCAACAATTAGTTTACTCTGTTAATCTTTTATGTGTTGCAACCACAGGATCAAGATGTGGATGTTTCTCCACAAGTTTGTCCCACCACTGAAATCTCTAAGAGTCCAGCAGAGGAAGAGGAAGAGCCAAAGGGACCCACAATGAAGGATATCTTCATGGAGATCAAAAATATGACTGAAAAAGCACCAAAAAGTGTACTCATGGAGGTAATATTTAAGTCAATCAATTTAAACAGTGTCAATACATAAACATAACATAAACATGAATAAATGTGCTTTGTGTCAGCTGTCTTTTCAGAAAGCTTTTATTATTTTTTAGGGTATACCACATGAAAGTACAGAGAAACTTCTTGACACGTCCTGCACTGATCTTGAAGCTCAGTTAAAAAGACTAGTGTTCCATTTACTGGACCTTCGAACTTGCCCAGCTGCTCTGAACTCTGCAGACATGGCCAAACAATTAGAGGAGGCTGAGGTGGGTCAGCTCCATAAAAACATCAGTGTGTTACGAACTTAAACCTTGTGTATTATTGATTTTTCTGTACCCTATTGCCTATTTAAAATGTAAATGCAGTGTTGCTGTTTTTTGTTTTGTTTTGTTTTTTAATAATAATCATTTGTGTAAAAGAATCCTGAGTTATGGCTGGAGGTGAGCTCATTCAGTATTTTCTACTGTATTGTTATATTATTTTAGGAATGTAGAAGGTGTGCCCAGAGACAGGTATCTATGATGTCTAGGCAAGACCAGGCTAATGGAGACATTGGCACTGGCACTAATGGCACAGTTCATGACCCTGAGGGCATGCAACAGCTAAGCGCCCAATGGAGTGCAGTTTTGTGGGATGCAGCAAGCTCTGTTCACTCCAAGGAAGCACAACTACAGATGGTTACAGATTTTGACAGACAGACCCAGAAAGTCAAAGCTACTCTGGAGAGACTCAAAACTGAGCGTGAGGCACTAAGAACGTGAGTATTTATTATGAAGCAAGTTGTTTTCTGTACTTATCACACTGAAAACTGAGCTATTGCTGTATTGGTTATTAGAAAGGAAAACATAAATGTGTCTTGTATATCTTTAGATCTCCAGCCGTGAGCAGTTTTGCTGAGGAGGAAAGGCTGCGCTCTTTCTTGAGAAACATGGAGCAGGAAAGGACAGCTCTCGGTGAGCTAATTCAAACTTGTGCAAAACTGTCCCCCCACCTTAGTCTCCCTGAGAGACAAGCAGCGGAAATACAGCAAAACAACTTGCAAAGCCAGTGGAGGGCCCTGGAGAAGGATGCAGAGATTGCTCTTTACATGGTTAATGCTTATGCTAAAGAAATTGGCAGCCTTCTTCAAGAGGTTGGTGCCTTAAAAGACCATCTCGAGAACATTCAGAAAATCTTGGATGCATCGAAATCCTCACCAGTTTTATGGGATGGCAAGAGAGCTCAAGAAATTATGAATATAAATGCTGATCTCACTTCCACCCATCAGCAGTACCTCTACCTTCAGCAGACATCTGAGGCACTTGCCCAGGAATTCCAATTCAAGGCAGAGACGTCCAGCATAGAGCAGGACCTTCAGCATATCAAAGATCTGCTGGATCAAATGGGTGAACAGTTAGCAGCTGCAACCCCCAGCAGCAGCAACCCAACGTTATGTAAAATTGTAAAAGTAATGACAGATGCTCTAGCTTGGGCCAAGCAGACAGAATTTGATATCAAAGGACGACAGAAAAAGGTGTCTCTGCTTCCAGAAGAGGTCCATCGACAGATTAAAGATTTAAAGAAATTGCAGTCAGAGATGAGCTCCAAGCAAACCCAGTTGAAGTCTTTGGTTGAGGAAGTCAATGAGCTGATTCATGACCTAGATGAAGCTGATGTTTCAATGGTGACTTCATCCTTGAAGGCCCTAGAGGATTTGTCCAAATCAACGGCAGGAAAACTGGCCAAGGCAGTTCACGAGATGGAGTCAGGGCTTCAAACCCGGGAGAAGATGTCAGAGCAGATAGCAGATGTTGATTCCTGGGTGGTTGGACATCTCCAGAGAGAAGCTTTGAGGAGAGAGGATTATCAAAGTTTGAGTCCGGCAGACCTAGATCGCAGGTTGAGGCAGATCCAGGACACTCTTGGAGAGGCAGAAAAGCAGTCCGCTGTAACAGAAGCCCTTCTGATGAAAAGCAGAGACATTGCGTCAGAGCTAAGTGTCTCAGAAAGTACTCAGCTCAATGGGAAACTCACCAACCTTCAAGAGGACATAAAAGGTATTGTTATCTATGAGAAAGCATGTTGCCAGAAAGTTATGGATGTCATACAGAGCCAAGAATCCTCTCAGAGGAAGGTATCATCTCTTGAGAACAGCCTGAGACAAATGTTAGTTGATTTAAAAAGACACAGGTTTCCTGTTACCAAGGATACCCTCTCTGTTATCGAACCCTTTAAACAGATGATTGTGGAGCGCAAATCTCAGGTTGCACAAGTCAGTCCCTGTGCAGAGGACAAGAGAAGAGAGCTATTATGTGTTATCACTGAACTGCACCACAAAATGATAAATTTGGATCTCAAAGCACAAGCTCATGAAAAGTACTTGAGCCTCAGTCAGTGCATTGAAAAACTAAAGGAAGAAATGGAGGCACAGATTCCAAGGACCAAAGATGAGAGCATTAACAAAGAGGAACGCTACAGAGCCTGTCAAAACATACTGATCCAAATCCCTTTAATAAAACTCTTGTGTGAGGAAACAAGAGTTGAACTCCAGGAAATCATAGCAGATCTGTATCCATCTCAGATCGCTGCTGAACAAACAAGACTCAATCAAATATTGGAGAGTCTCAGCACCTCAGAATTGACAGTGAACAATAATCTTCAGATACTGGAATGGGATCTGCTGAAACATATTCACTACCCATCAGAAAAGAGAGTACTTAAGCAGTTCCTCAAACACACCAATGAGGAGCTAGAAAAGTCTTATAATATTGAACCAAAAGAAGGAGTCATTGAAAAACAACTAAGAAAGTGCCTTGTGCTCAGAAAGACTGTAGAATCTAGAATGCAAGTGCTTGCATTTCTTGAAAAAAAGATTGGGGCTCAACCTCCACAGGACTCCAAACAGCTTACTTGCTTGAAAGATATGGTTTTGGAAAGGTGTGATCAACAAATGGTGAGTTTATGATGTGTTTCATCTTCACAATTTCATGGACCTATTTCTTTGCAATATAATTGGTATAAACATAAATGTGTATGTTTCTAAATAGAATCTTAATTGAAAATATACATTATAGACTTCATATAGACTTCAAGGAAGATTTCTGCTCTCTTTTCAGGTGAGTTTAACTAAAGCCAAAGAACTGTTGAGGAACTACACCAAGGCAGTGAACGATACCATTCGGTTCCTGCAAAGAGCTGCATTGGTCCTTCTTCCCTCAGTCTGCTCTGCTAGAAGCTGCTCAGAAAGACTCAAAGACACTCAGCAGGCTTTATTGACACTAGACACAGAGTTCCAGTCACATATTTCACACCTCCAAACTCAAACCCCACAGCATCCTTGCTTCAATCCACAGCAAACTGAATTTCTACACATAGAGGTTCTTGGCGAGCTCCTGGTCAGGCTATCGACCCTCAAGGCCCAGGCCCAAATACAACTAGAATCTCTTAAGAGGTACTTAGTACGACACCTCATTTATACTGTATAAGAACACAGTTTTTCCTCACAGTTCATGACCATAATCACTAATTAATTTGTGAGATACTATTTTATATGCAATATGCTCACTATGCTTATCAAATCTTATCATCATTATATATCCTGTCATCAATTTCTAAATTCCCCATATGGAAAGTAACCAATGTTTTGTCCATAACAAGGTGTGTTGAGTGCCAGAAACATTCTCGTAAATGCTATGAGGAGCTTTGCCAGCAAGTGAGAGACTCGGAAACATTGCTATCACAATGTGCTTCCAAAAAAATTACCTCACACAAAGACTGCAAAGACCAGCAACTGAAACTCAAGGTAAAGGCAAATAAAAGCTTTTTCTGTAGAACAATTAGCATTTGTTAGCTTTAGCTCCCCATGTAACCAAAAGATCTGTATTATTTATCTGTTTTGCCAACTAATGCAATGAGATACATATGGTTTGGCTGTTAGGCTAGTATATTCAAACATATTCCTTATCTTTTTAGGCTCTAGTGGAAGAGGTTGCCTTGCTTCTTGGAAAACTGGAGAATCTGAGGGAGTGGTGTTCATTGTATGGATGCAGAGCCAACAGGGAGGATGCAGTGAGTGACGTCTGGGTGCAGGTGGCAAGATTGCAGCGCTGTGCCAATGATCTGCAGACACGCTCAGAACAAATGGAAGTAGAGTGGAGCAGTGTCACAAGGAGTGTAAGTGCCATGACCAGAACTGATAGCGAGTATATCAACATGCATCTGAAATAACAATGAGACTTAAAAAAGCTTGTTTCCCTTGTTGCTGTCATTCTGCAGGTGGAGCAGGCAGCCAGTGTGTTGGAGCAGGTGGATGCAGAACTTCCAGATACCAGCAGAAAGAATCTGACTTGTGACGAGCTGCAGGAACTGCTGCTATTCTGTTCCCAGTACCAAGACAGACTGGACTGCGAACACAGAGCTCTCTCTGCTTTGGAATTAAGAGTTGCGAGGTTGCTTGGTGTTCCCCCACACCTGGAACAGGCCCCGCCCATCGAGCTATGCCAAAAGCTTCAAGCCCTGCAGGAGCATTACCATAGGTCAGAAATCTACCAGAAATCTCTTAGCCTATAAAAATTGTTTTTTTTCTTTTCAGTTTTCTTTTCTTTAATCAATTATCGTTTTCTCAAAACATAAATGACTTTCGCCTAATATTTCCAATTGTGAACTCCATGTCCCAGTAGTTCATGCATTAATTCCAAATCAGTGGGCTTACAGACTAAAGTGGGTCAACATTGGATGCCAGCGTCCCATCACAGAGAGGCCCAGCAAGCACATGCGTACTTCAGAACATTAAACCACACAGTCTCAGCTAAATATTTTTATTTTGAGTTTACCCATATGCATTTTTCTATTATGCTGAACAAGAACATACCATTGTATGGATTCTGGGACATTTATCAGCATTTATAGCATCCATTTTTGCAGTATGGACTAGAACTGAGAGTTTAACATGTTTTGACCTGTGTGTTCTGCAGTCTGAAGGAGCGGAGCACTCAGGGTCAGAGGGCAGTAAGAACAGAGGTGGAGGAGAGGGGACGAGTGCAGGAGCAGCTGGAGGGAGTCAGAGAATGGCTGGAATCTGCCGTCTCTCTCCTTTCTGTACTGGAGCGCGAACCCAGCAAGAAACAGCTACAGGTTAGTCACCTGTCTTGTGACTTGTCCAGTCTTATCCAGTTTAGATGTTTTTTTACATGACATGAGTTAAAGAATTGGATTATAACTTTGCACAGGTACTGTTGGTACAGTAAGAAAATCTATCGCTCCAGCCTGAGAATTACTAAAGCTTTTGAGATGGAAAAGAAGGAAGGGGGATTTGCCTTTGACACAATGTTCCATTTGTCCCTGACTGCGACCAACAAACTTCATTATCTCTGCCCTGAATAATACCTCTCACTCGTGAAGTCCCTTTTGTGTTGGGAAGTAGCTAGCAACAGCTAATAACACTACTAGTTTGACTACATTTTTCAGTAGCATGACAGTTGATCTGCTTTCAAAACAGTGTAGCTTTTTTTAATTGCAGTGTAGCAGCAGCAAACTGCTTCATTGATGCCCAATAATTCCATGTCATTTTGTTTGTTTGTGAAACATTTAGTTCAATTCTATTGGAAGAAGTCTTCCAACAAGAAATCTTCATTGTTTTTGCACCAGAGAAATTTTTGTTTTGTTTTGTTTTAGTGTGGATTCAGTGTGCCCCAGACTAAACAGATCTCATGACATACTGGAAAAGCAAAACAAATGCACATTTTACAAATGAATAAACCTGAATGGACACTGACAGATTAATGAATGCTGTAATGAGGTTTGTGTCTGGGCAGCAGAGATACTGTAGCTGATGAAATGCTGTTTAGTCATAGGTTTCGTTGCTCAATATTGGTTGTTCTAACCAGGCTGTTTCGAGTGACAAGCAATTTGTAGAAATGGAAACCAGGAAATCATTAAAATATCGCTTCATGTCTAGTTGGAACACTGTGTGAAAGTGAGTTTTTTTTATTGTGCTGAATAGGCTGTTCCGTCCAATCAGTTCAAACAGACACTCTTAAAGATTCAAAGACTTTTAAACAGTTATTCTCTCTCAAACACACACTGCTATAGACTCATTACCTCTTTACCACACACACAGATGAGAGGGCTAGTGTGTTAGTGTTCTGCTTAAATAGCTGAGTCATGTCCAACATTCCCACACAACCTTTCACTGTTTCAGATACACACACACTCTCTTTTTCTCATTCACTCTCACAAGCACACACTTCAGATTCAGATTTTCCCACACACACACACACACACACACACACACACACACACACACACCTGTAAGTGGATCTTCCAGGTTTGATCCCAAAGCCAATAATGATGTCAGCTAATGCACTCTCTCCTCTCTCTCTCTCTCTCTCTCTCTCTCTCTCTCACTCTCTCACTCTCTCACTCACACACACACACACACAATTCATCTTTCAGTTCAGTTTGCTCAAATGTGTCTTTGATATTTGATATTGCCAAAATGCTAAAGCAATAAAGGAATAGAATGTGTAGAAATAAGCATAAAAACATGAAGAACAGTAGAAGTCATAAACACAAACACCCGCCAAATAGAAAGATCTGAATGGATAATCTCTTTCTCTCTCTAAAGCATGGTCCTTTCTGACTCTAAATCCCTCTGGGTTTTGGGGTAATTTTGGGATCTTGATTATGCAGCTGTTCTTCCCATCTTAAATGGCTCATTATAATATAAATAGAGGTTAGAAGCTTTATCTCACTAACTGGAGCCGAAGAGGTGAATAGGGTTGAAAGAGTTAGAGGGCTTTTTGAGTAGATTGTCCTGGTTCTGTTATCTTAAAGCTTGAGGAACTAAGAGCATCATCACTGACTGGGTCAACCAGCGAGACTAGTGCTAAAGATACTGGTGCTATGTGAAGTATTGATATACATAAACCGAATATTGCATTGTGCATCGGTTCCATGTGCTTTCTGATGTTCCTATAAATGTACAGTAAGTGTTTTCTTCATTATACCTTCTTTTTTTTGTGCTATTTTGTATTCAGTAGAATCTTAAAATTGAAATTCTGGGCTCTTTCCCACTGTTAAATGTATAACCCTTTTTTTAACCTATATATATATTAGGCATGTGACGGTATAACATTTTCATGTTGTGATAATTGCTGAAGCTTTTATCACGGTATATGGTATTATCATGATATTGAAATAAGTTGCAAAAAAAGTGTTGTCATACTATAACAGGTTTAAGAATTCTTTTTTCTTATAACAGAAAGAACTCTGAACATTTAAATACAATAACGCAATACACAAAAAAAATAAAGTAAAATGTTTCAAACAGATTAATGTGCAAAAGAATTATAAAGAACAACAGGTAACACTTTACAATAAGGTCTCATTATTTAACGTTAGTTAATGCATTAACTAAGATTAAGATTGAGCAATAGCTACATTTGTTACAGAAGGCATTATTTTTTGTTAATGTTAGTTAACAAATACAACTGATCATTGTTAGTTTTAGCTCAGGTCCATTAATAATTACAACTTTTGATTTTAGTAATGTTATTAAGCTTTAACTAAGAAATTAACATTAATAATTGCTTTATAAGTATTTTTCATTGTCAGTTTGGTAATAATGAATTAACATGTTAACTAATGAAGCCTTATGTCACTAAATGTTACTGAACAATAACAAATAATCAGAACATTTTCAATCATTATAGGGCATGTTGTAGTCCAGATTAAAATATAAAAATGCTTAAGTTTAAAAGTAAATAGCCTATTAAGTCTTTAAGTATTAAGTATTTGGTGCTGTGATGAACAACATTGCGAATACAAAAAATTAAATGAACGTGCACTTTCATTAAGTGCGTCTTCTTCACTAGTTCCGCCATGTGCTTCTCATGCACGTTTGGCTTGTTTACATCTGAGTGAAAAGAAAAATGAAAGAGCCGGAAGGGAAATTTTTTTTTAATATATATCTGGATCTATCAATTTATTAAACAATACTGCCTATTTTTTTTTTTTTTTTTTCATATATGTTTTATACATTCATACTTTCTCTTATGTTTTTAATTTCCTAATTAATAATTAGTTTATTTTTGTTGGACATAAAGTAAAATATCTAAAAAGCATATAGTATCTGTCCTGATATAATATGAAATTCTCTTTTTAAAAAATATTATGTATTTTTTTGTATTATTTCTTAAAAAGAAATTAAACAATTTTGAATGAAAATATTATTATTATTATTATTATTATTATTATATAGTAAATTAGTCTGGTGTATCAGCATGAAGCCATTTTGTTGTCACAAGGACAAGTGAATTAATTATATGAAATAACAAGGTTAGTTCAGATAGTCCAAAATAACATTTCTAAGAACTTGGCAGTGACTCATAAAACATCACCTGAGATCTCTTTATTTTTATTTCATAATGAATATGATAGTAACAACCCCAGGTTTCAAATGTTTTGTACTCACTTTGCAAAGTCAGTTCTGCCCTCAGTGAATGTTTGTGTTATGTGGGGAACCAGTCCAATTAAGTTACTTTTGTCATTCTTGTTTATGACTCTACAATAAGCTTTGGTTTGGAAAAAACTCTTGTACCGAGAAGTATTTTTAAAATGAAACAGATAAAATGGAAATGGGTTATTTGTGCAGCACATAGATGTACTCATTACTAATGTAACCTAATGAGTAATGTCCCTTTTCGCTCAACAGGAGGTTCACTCACAGCTGTGTACCCAGAAGGCCGTTCTGCAGCGTATTTCAGAAAGCTTGAAGATGATGTACTCTGACAAAAACACACCGATTCCTGAAGAGATAAAGGGACTGTTACAGGAAGTCTCACAGTCATTACAGGAAGTGGAGGAGCAGGTTTGATGCATTCTTTACAGTGGTTCCCAACTGATGTTTCAGGACCCAGATTTTACATTCATTAAAAATGAATGCTATTTTTGAGTTGAGAACTCGACCTTTATTATATGAGCAATTTTTTTTTTTCTTTCTTAATTTAATATAAAATGTTCTTGTTCATTACTGAACTCCTACAACTAAATGTGCTTCACACACACCCTGTAAACATCACACTTGGTACAGTTTCATCTCATCTTTCATGAATTAAGAGACGAGAACATCTCACTCTAGAACAGTTAGATCCCTGCATCAAAGACACATAATCAACATAGAAATTCACAGGTTTAAGAGGTGTTGCATCATCCATATACACGTTCAAACACACACACACACATGTGACAGTAGTTAGGTAATCCCTGTGGGTTTGTTAATTAGAATTCCTGTTATTAGAGTTTTGTCTCATAGACACTTAGTGTCCATGTGTTTAATGCTTTTTAAAAGTGAATATAGTAATTTTGTTGGTTTTAATTGACAATTTTATCACAATTTCTCTTGCTGGCTCACTCACAGGTGAAGACAGCCGTGGAGAAAAGTGGCCCACTTCATAGGCTGGGTGCTAAAATTTCAGAGATTAAAGCAGGTCTGGGATCAGTTCAGAGCTGGTTAGAACAGAAGAGCCTGAACTTCAATGAAGCTGAGAGCACACAGAAGGTCAGACATGAGTTTAGTCTAAAACCTGTTTTACACATTTTGAGTTGTAAGCGTATATTCAAATTGGTGCCCAGGTTACAGTGTAGCAGATGTAATGTTTCAAGTACGGTTTCAGTGTTCAGTGGCCTGTTTTTGTATTGTTGAATGCTGAGGTCATTAGCATTTATGAAGATGCATTATAACCAATTTATCAACAGTCTTTTTGCAATTAAAAAAAACAACAACAAAAAACATAGTAATGAGGTGAAGTACTTTACACATAGTTTGAAAAAGTATCTATAACACTTGATGCACTCTCCCAATAACAAATTTTAAATTAATTAAAGATTTATTAAATTGATTTAAGCTATTAAAGGAAATGCACAATAGAATAGCCCATAAATCACTTTATTTTTCTATATTGTACTAATATGTTACAGAAACATTTTCAGTCACTCAAAACACACCTACATTTGCTTATGGCCTATAGGGGCAAGTTGTGTGAAACAGTGTTTTAAAGGGTTAGTTCACCCAAAAATGAAAAGTCTGTTATTTATTACTCACCCTCATGTCGTTCTACACCCATAAGACCTTCATTTATCTTCGGAACACAAATTAAGTTATTGTTGATGAAATCTGATGGCTCAGTGAGGCCTCCATTGCCAGCAATGTCACCGAACTTCTCAAGATCCAGAAAGGTACTTAAAACATATTTAAAACAGTTCACGTGACTACAGTAGTTCAATCTTAATGTTATGAAGCGACGAGAAAAAAAAAACTTTATTCAACAATTTCTAGTGATGGGCGATTTCAAAACACTGCTTCATGAAGCTTCAAAGCTTTACGAATCTTCTGTTTCAAATCAGTTGTTCGGAGCGCCAAAGTCACGTGATTTCATGAGTTTGGCAGCTTGATATGCGGTCCGAATCACTGATTTGAAACAAAAGATTTGTGAAGCTTCGAAGCAGTGTTTTGAAAATGGCCATGAATAGATATTGTTGAAAAGTCGTTTTTTTTTTTTTTTTTTTTGGGTGCACAAAAAGTATTCTTGTCGCTTTATAATATTAAGGTTGAACCACTGTAGTCACATGAACTGTTTGGCAATGGAGGCCTCACTGAGCCATCGGGTTTGATCAAAAATATCTTAATTTGTGTTCTGAAGTTGAATGAAGGTCTTGAGGTGTAGAATGACATGAGGGTGAGTAATTAATGACATTATTTTCATTTTTGGGTGAACTAACACTTTAAATTAGCTCTTTACCGTGAAGTCTAGAAACAGATTAAGTAACCTGTGGAAGTTTTAATATGTGTTTTTTTTCTGTATTGTTGCCTCGCAGCGAGTCTGGGACGAGCTGGACAATTTACACACACGTCTGACGGCAGTCGAGGTGGAGCTACAGGACGTGAGTGAAATGCATCCAGACGAGACCCGTCTGATTCTGGACAACCTGGCCAACACTCAGCAGACCCACACACGCCTCAACAAACAGGCTGAACAGAGAACCACATTCCTCAGCAAGGTCACCTGAATGGACTCTCATGATGCTTTACTGCACATTAAAGGAACATTTCACCTAAAAATTAGCAAAGAAGTTAAAAATGATAGATTCCGATGAAAGGAAAACAAGAGTTTCAGTGAATAATAACTGACTTTGTTACCTAAAGTGTGTTATCTATACTGTGTCCGTGTAGGTCCGTGACTGGCTGCAGGAGCATGAGGAGATGGTGAAGGGGTCACAGAGCTGGATCTCAGAGGCTCAGTCCTGGCTTACAACACCCTGCACATACACCACTGCCAGATGCCTTGACAGTCATGTGAGCGCACTGCAGGTATTATTCTTAGAAACATCATTATCATTTAGCTTACAGTTACTTATTACAGGAAAAGTCCTGCTAGAAGAAACCCGCATCGTCCCATTGTTGGGTTTGAACATACACGTATTCAGTTACAGTCTAGTATATTAGGCTAAATGCCCTATTGTATCATTTTATTGTCTAATAATATTGTATATATGTGTCATGTGTGTTTTAGATGGTTCTGGATGATTCTGCTCAGATGAGACGGACTCTACAGGGTTTCAGCAGTGTGTTGACAGAGATGGGAAGTGTGTTTGATGTCAGTCCATTAGAGGAGCAGCTCTCAAATGCTGATCGACGTGTGGCAGACATGCAACACAGCCTGCTGGGACCCCTCTCTCAGCTGGAGCATGCAGCAGCAGTGAGCACAGATATATATATATAGTGAAAAAAATATACTAATATAGTAAAATATACTGAAAATATACTAAAATGTATTTGAAATACATTTATTACTGCTAAGTATATTACAAACACATTTACATATTTATGTGCCTAATAAAAATACCCTGCAATTGTACTTTTGGTATACTAAACTTGTATACTTAAAGTTTGCTAAATTGGAACAACTAATTTAGTACTTAATGCACTTTAATTGTGCGGAAGTAGTGCTGAGGTCCAACTAAAGATATACTTAAGTATATTTGATTGTGCTGAAGTGAAACTTTTGCAAGTAAACTTTTGGTACACTTTAAATATCTTGCATTTAAAGACAGATATTATACAGATATGTATATATCCTTATTAATAGTGATGTTAAAACACATTTTAGGCATAATATTTAGAAATGTTCAGTGTGCAATAAAGAAATACTCCGAAAAAATTTAATAATAATAATTATGTATTTTTATATAATAATATTTGTATATATATGTTAATGGATTTTAAGTATACTTAGTATGAGATAAATGTATTTTAATGGATTTTGGTATTATTAAACATAATTTAATTTTACATTTTAATTCATTTATGAATAATTTTCCAATTGAACACTTGTTCCCAGAGGGAGATTTTTTTCAGATTTAACTCACTTTTGGGGATAATTTCATCCGCAAACTATAGCTTATTGTGTAAAAAATGTACTGTATAATCTATAGAAGGTGATTTTCATGAAACATCTGTTTATGTGTGTGGTGTGTGTTTTTAAGGAAGTGGACGCCATTGAGTCAGAGGTGAAGGTCATGGAGAAAGATGTAGCCAAAATTAAATCTACTCTGACTACCAAAGAAGACATCAGCCAAGACAATCTTAAGGTAAAATAACTCTACTTAAACATTTGACCAGTCATGGGGGTGACATTATGATGTGGTTACTTTCAAACACCTGATTCCTGTGGGTGTTTTGTGTGTGTTTTCAGGCAACAGAAGACAGGATTGACCTGATGAAAAAGACAGTAGCTGAGATCCAGAACTGTAAGGATGGTCTGTGTCTTCCTGACAAAGCTGAAAACACACTCCTAGTGTTCAAAAGAGCAGAAGAACTACAGAAACAGCTGCTGGAACTAGAGCAGGTAGAGCACACATACACAGACTCATACACACAGGCAAACACACAGCTCGCACAGTGCTCAGTATTGTGTTCATCTCCTCTCAGCTGGCTCTAGAATACTCAATTGAGGTGCAGGATATATCTGCCCCGCCCCTCAGTGTCCCACCCCTCGGTGTCCCGCCCACTATCACTGAGGAAGAGACACAGGTTAGACAAAATATTATATTAAAATCTAATGATCCAAATGCAAAGATTATATATTATAATATGTTATATTGTGTGTGTGTGTGTGTAGGAGAGCGGTCAGATTCAGATTGCACATGTAGAGGAGGATGTGTTGAGAAAATCAGGAGCAACGCTAATGACGGTGGAGCAATCCACGCCGGAGCAGAGACTCACCTGGGTCTGTGAGAGGGGCAGCCACACCCCCACAGAAACACAGGTACGGGGGAAGATGTTGAATGCGCACTTTGAAATCGCCCTGGATATAGTAGGTCATCTGAGTACTTTTCACCTAAAGTTTTATGAATACACTGAATTAGGACACTCTTTTCTCTTTTCTCTGTTTTTCACCTACTATATAGTAGGGAAGTATGCGATTTCTGACTATAGCTGCATTTGAAAGATATGCAGGTGTCACAATTAAACAATAAAGAATTATAACTAAATATAGTCATGGCTAAGAGGCTTTGTTCACCAGAACATGCAGAGGTTATTATTATTATAAATCAGTTAGATCAAAGTAAAAATATAAAGGACAAAAAAGCTCTCAGGTCAGAATTTACCTGACAATATTGCAGATGAAAAGTAAAGCTCTGACCTTGTGTATGCTTTTAGAGGGGACAGCGTCTGTCCATAATGGTTCATATTCTCAAACAAGTACTAAAATGCAGAGCTTTAGCATTTCTGATGCAGTCAAATGCAAGAGCTTGAGTTCTAATGGCTTCTCGTACTTGACGTTATTAACCCAAAATTATTTTCAACCCCAAGTTAGCATTATTTCTTGACAATTTTTTCCATATTTCACTGTTCACTTTGTTTTGAGTTAGCAGTTAATTAAATATTTCACACTGTCCAACTGTAACTCCCTGGGTTAATTTTCTTATTTGCAAATTTGTGAGGTTAATAACATCAAGTGCAGCACATGACCTGTTTTAATAACTGTCTATCAGCGAAATCATCACCATCACTCCAGTTAATGTGTCTGTGTGTATGCATGTTTTGTTTGTGCCTGCTGCTGTGCATGTGTGTGTCTCTGTGATGGGGCAGCAGGAGTCTGAGGAAGAGGAGGAGCTCTTTGAGGATGTAGGAGATTGGGAAGAAGAGGCTTCTGATGCAAAAAAAGAAGAATATGAAGTCCACATAGAAAATGAGGATGAGGAGGCAAGACGAATGTCGCCTACCTCTCTGAATTCTGAGGCTTCCTCCTGCGTGACCATGGAGGTAATGCAGAGGAATCAGACTTCAGCCTTCGCAATCTCCTAATGTTTCCTTTGCTTTCTTCACTAGTTGACTTAACTCTGTGTTTCCTGGTTATTTCATCTTCTAAAAGTTCTGTTTTTGACTACATTTATCGTCACCCTTGTCATCTTCACCAAGTCCTTGTTTTTTCTACTTCCGGATTCTCCTTTATCACTTTTCAGTTCTTTTTTTCTTCAAATTTAGTTTGAAGATTATTTTAAATAAATTTTTTCGAACGGTGCAGATTCCACACTGCTTGATTGAATGATGATGTGCATGTTATTCCTCGTCCTCTAGGGGGCAGTATGACTTCATCATTCTTTCACTGAGTCTGTATTCATCAATCGTTCAGATGCTCCCTGTACTTGAGAATCACAAGTGCTGTGCTCTCCATTTGCAAATGTAACACATGATGAATACTTTTGAACATTATGCAAATCTAATTAATATTTCTCTAAAGTTTTTATGCATATACAGAGATTAAGCTAAAATCTGTATTAGAAAAAAGTAACAGTTAATTGATCTTTGTTAAAGCATGAGTGGTGTATGATATAAAGTGTTAGTTCACCTTAAAATGAAAATTATGTCATTAAATACCCTCATGTCGTTACAAACTCATAAGTCTTTTGTTCATCTTCGGAACACAAATGAAAATCTTTTTAATAAAATCAGAGAGATGTCTATTCCTCCACTGACAGTAACGCAACTACCACTTCAACGCTTTAAAAAAGATCAGAAAGAGATTAGAAAACTAATCCATATGGTAAACCGCTCGATTCATATGGATTCATTTTCCGATCTCTTTATGAACATTTTGAAGCGTCAAAGATCAAGTTGCAATGAAGGAACAGACATCTCTCAGATTTCATCAAAAAGATCTTTATTTGTGTTCTGAAGATGGCTTACAGGTTTAGGACGACATGAGGGTGAGTAATTAATGACAGAATTTTTGCGGTGAACTAACCCTTCAAGAGGTGTTCAGTTTGAGACCAGACTTAGTCTGTATTTGGGTAATTGTATGGTTGACATCAATGAATGTGCTTTCTTTGTGCAGGACTCTGTTTCTGCAGATGATGTTTCCTCTACAGAACAGATTTTGGAGCAAGCAGAAGCAACAGACTCTAAGGTAATGCTAGACCCTCTCCAGTAATGACCATTCTTAATTTGATCACATTAATGCGTGTGTGTGTGTGTGTGTAGTATATTCAGTGGCAATAATCAGTAAAATCATTGTTGCTCTGTGAGCATCATACTTATTGTAAGAAAGAAAAGTGGCCAATCTCGAAAACAGTTTTTAACATAGTCTTTTAGAAAGTTCAGACTGTAGCCAGATATCAGTAACCTCTTTTTCCCTGCATTTGCAGGTAGAAACAGATACATCTGTGGCCTCGGGAACAGGTGTGTCAGAAGCTTTATCTGAAGCGGACGCCACAGTGGAAAGCCAGTCTCTCCCTGCAGACATGGTAACCAATACCTCCTCTGTTACAGAGATCTCCACATCCCCTTCCAGAGGCCAGCAGAGGTGTTTGGTCTCCTAGTTGTAGTTCTCTCCTTACAGAACCTCCAAGTCTTAACTCCACCTCTAGAACCCCTAGATGTAGATGTTTCTAGTGCTAGAACTTTCTTTCAGTGCATTTACATGGCAGATGTGTAAAAATAAAGACTTCTGAGGAAAGAATATCTTCAGATAGTTTAGAACTGAGCTCACAAAAACAAAACAAGGGTAAAATTAAGCTAAATGGTTTTATATAAATCAAAAGAAGGAATGTATAAAAGGGCTTAAAGCAACTTCCTGGGGAGTTTGTGATTTTCTCCCAAATGTGTATGATGTCTTCTAATTCTGTCAGGACATTCTAATACCAAAGAGCATTTTGAACTTTTGTCTTTTTCCATAATATCAATGTTTACATGTCACGCCGTGTCTGCACTGGACTTGTGTGGTGTGGCACAATAAAAATCATTATAATCAACTACACTTTAAAGGTGCAGTCACATTTACCACTGCTCAATGAAAATTTGCAGGCAAAATACCATGAATGAAATATGGGAATAAAGATGACAAAATATCCAAAACTATTCCACCTGCTAGCAAACAAACTCTAAATAACTGCTTTCCAAAGAATTATATATTATGAATTATAATATTAATGTGTAGTGTTATGTTTATGAGGGCCTTGTCTATTGTTGATCTTTTTGCTATGTTACAAATGCCCGCCAACACTGAAGTCACTGCCAAACAAAGAGGCTTACAACTGGTCGGATGATCAAAGTTCACCAAATCTGAGCTCAATGTGAAATTTGCGAATGGAAATTCTTTGTCACCGGAAGTTCATCTGGCAGTATTCTTCATTGTGGCAAATCTTAATGAAATTTCTGCCACAAAATTTAGCAGATTAATGGTAAATGTGACCGCACCTTAACACTTCAAAACCACTATTTTTTGATACGCTGCACAGTTACTCCAGCCAGTTTCCATCAGATATAAAATGATTTTATTTACAAATATCATTATACAGTACCAGTCAAAAATTTGGACACACCTACTTTTAATTACCTTTTATATTATTACTATTTTTCACATTTTTGATTTTTTTAAGCAGGCAGAATCTGTGTATTTTTTTATTGCATGGAATCTTGTCCTTGACTTTAACTACTAAATACAATGCTATGATACCAAAAAGATCCCTAAATCTTTTATATGGCATGTTGATGTTGGTTTTTTTGTGTTTGTTTGTATAGCAGTGTTTTTTTGTTTGTTTTTTTTTCTTGATTTTTTTTTTTTTTTCTTCTTCCAAATGTAAGTTAAGATGGTTACTGTGAAAAGATTGTTGAACAGATTTTGTTTCGTGGAGTGAAACAAGTGTATGTGAACATTTAAAATGATCTAGCCAATGACTGCTCACTCTGCACAGTTGTCTAAGTGCATGTGTATTAAGAATAATTTATTGTCTTTCATGAACGATTGTTGTTTACATGACACATTCTCTAAAATTAAGCTTTTTCCTTCTCAAGAATATTAGAAGAATAGCAGATAAGGTATATGTTATTTATGTTTAGTATTTTATCTTTTTGTGCCATGTAAAAGCACTGACTCTTATATACACCTGTGCATGTTCTCCTGATCTCTCCCTCTCATACTTCCAGTGTGATCACCGTCATGCTCCTTTCAAGTCTGAAAAAAAGAATAAATTCCAACAAAAAATTCATACTTGCTCGTCTCTCTCTTTCTCTGTCTGTGTCAGGAGCAGGGTGCATGGAGGGGGGAACAGACGCCACACACCAGTGACACACTCACACTCATGACCCTCTCAGAAAACACACACACAAATCCAGAGTCAAAAGCCCCTCGCAAAGAAACAGTAGACATGTTGACCTCACCTAATGTCATGACCTGTGGTGAAGGGGTGGGCAGGGCCTTAGAAAAACTTGTGGGAGTCTTAGAAATGCATTCCACACCCAGTCAACAGACCCATTTAGATGAGACCCCCTATGTGCTTCAGAGCTTGGGCTCCACAAATACACCAGAGCACCGTACATGCACTCCGTCAGATGTAGTAGACCACAGTTTAGGCCGCAGAAGCACATTTGATACACACACGCTGATCACAGTCAAACCCCACCTGGAGAAGACAGAGCCACTGGCTGCAAGCACATCTTTGGTAAGCATAGATACTGATAGTGATTCTCACCCCACTGACTCAAACTTTACACAGACCTTGTGTTCTGCACATTTCTGTAACTTACCCAAAGGAGAAATGAAATATTTATTTTTCTTACAACTAAAATTTCTAATTCAGTGCAATTCTTGCAGTCTGAAATGTCAAGGATTGGATTCAGCAACCGGAATTTACCTTTGCAACTAGGTGATTCCTTAAAAATAATCCTTTATTAATCATTAATAGTTGATTATTAATAATTAACATCTCAACACAAATTATTTTTATTAATATTTAGTATTATTTCTATTACTGTGTGTAAAACATAAACTGTGCAGAAAGTCAGGAATCCACCCATATGTAAAATATCATGTCACATATTTTTCCACGAAGATTCACTTGTCTTTTTTTAATTGTCGCTGTGCCTTTAAGACATCTATGTAAATGCCCTCTTTGCATATAAAATGAGCTAAAATGAGTTAAAAACAAATGTCATTATTAGTTCCTAACATTATTAGTTAGGAAATCTACTTCCTCGATATATTACCATTTCTAAACACAAAAAAAAGTTGTTTAGTAAGTGTTTGTATAATTCCGAAACAAGTCATCTTGCAGCTTAGTTTAAATGAAACGTTTTTGCGAACTGGGAAAAACGTTTTTTTTTATTCTTCTTCTAAAAATATTTAAAAAAACAAAAACAAGAAAAGAGTATGATAATATATGGCCCAGGAACATAACACCAAAGACACCTGAGGGGGACACGTCCCCCCCAATATTCAGATTTGCAAGTTTTTCAGTGGTTGATTCTTAAATTCTACATTCGGTGCCCTCTAATCTTGAATATGTGGCTATATTTCTGATATATGGAAGACAACAGTAAATTCTATGAATTTCAATGATACCAGTATGTTAAACAAGATATTCTGTGACAACTGAGTGGGACAAAAGCAGAGTTTTTTTTTTATTATTATTATTTATTTTTTTTTAAGTTAGAAAGAAATACTACTGCAGTGGAACAGAATAAAGGATGAAAAATAATCTTGGCCAGTTTAGTCAGTGGAAAGCAAAAGTATAGTTCCTCCTTGTGTGTGTCACACAAACTGCCCTCGAAAGTGACAACATTCCAGGAAGTAGTTGTAGCCTCAGGTGGGTGGAGTAAACCAGGGACAGAGAGAGAGAGAAGCAACATGACAAATGACTGGTATGAAAGCTGAGAGAGTTTATTGAGAGAAAGGCTGCACCAGGGGGGCAGAGAACACACAAACAAAAGGGTTAAACTGGTGTGAGATGGAAACTGAGAGAGAAAGAAAGAAAGCAGAGTGTTTAAGAGTGTGAATGTTTGTGTCAGCTGACACGCCCAGTGTGTGACAGTTTGTGCTGCTGTGAACTCACTGTTTCTGCTGCAGTCAGCCAGAGCAGGTGTTCTCTCTCTCTCTCTCTCTCTCTCTCTCTCTCTCTCTCTCTCTCTCTCTCTCACTCTCTCTCTCTTTCTCTCTCTCAGTACACCTGTCTTTACCTTTACTTGTCTGTTTCTATTATTCTTCCCCTGCCTCGTAATTCTCTTTTCTCTTTTTATGTTCATCTGGCTCTGAGCTGCTGTTGTGTATGATTGTCCAGGCCGCAGGTGAAGCCAGGGACTCGAGTGGATGGTTGTCCAGTGACGGGCTGCTCCATGCCTGCCGCGAGAGGGCAGAGCAGCTGGAGGTGTGTCTGGAGAGAGCACAGGTGAGCCTGGACGAGTCGAGACAGCAAGCACAGGACGCAGCTATGCAGGACAGCATTGAGCATCAACTTCACACCTGCCAGGTGATCTAACACACATGCCTGCATTTCAAAAAGACAAGGAAATGTTTAATTATCTGATTTATTTCTGCACATGAAAAAAAAAGGATATATATATATATATATATATATATATATATATATATAATCACATATCAGGTCTCGAGTTTTATATTTAAAATTAAATGTTATATATATATATATATATATATATTGTGTGTGTGTATGTACACACAAACACACACACACACTTATGAATATCCTCTGCCTACTGTTGCTGACTCAACAGGAGAGGAAGTGAGCTGAGATCCTTCACACATTGAACATGTTGATATATTTGCCTCTGTTTATAGCCCCTGTCATACTTTTACATCTAAAGTTGGTTCTGGACCTGCCATGAGCATTTTAAACTTTAAAAGAGTTCTGTAAATTCTGTAAAAATCAGTTCTCTCCTATATAATTAAGTCTCTCTCTTTTTCTTTGTGACTTGCTCTTTCACTTTTACTCTTTTACTGCAGTGTTTTACAGCTCTGAACAGAGATCAAAGTGACCGTAATCGCAGCTCACAAACCCAGATCCCATATATACATTAAAACACACTGGAGTCACTGTATTTATGATTAATAGATTGTCAAAATTTGGTTTGACTGAAAATGGAATATTTGTTTTGAACAAAAGTTGCAGTGTAAAGAAATACTCATGGCTGAATTACAATCAGGAGTAGATTGGATTAGATTAGATTAGATTAGATTAGATGTCTTGAGTGACTATGGTAACAAAATAATTGTTTTATTTTATTATCTTATTTGCTAATGCATAGTTACTTTTGTTTTTATCTCAGCGCTGAATCACTGCAGTTTTATTCTGATATAGTTTTTATTCTGTTTATAAGCACTGGAAATGTAAGCAAATCTGTAAGGGCAATACTTACAAAATAATATAGTCTGTTATTTACCTTTGGGGTGGAGTGAAAACATATTCACTCAAACAATGCCTGCTTCTTTTCTTTTCTCTCTCTCAACCTATTTTATTCTCTTTTAAACACACATAAATGTTATACACATGATGACATGCATGAGCATGTCTGTGTGCTGTTTATTTCAGATGCATGAATGCGTCAATGCATCATGAATTTCAACTTCTCTTTTCTTAAGGAAACTGTCTGTGCAGATTTTTCAGTTATTGAGAGCTCACTTCCACAAAGTTTTTTGAGGAGAGAAATAGCTGGAGATAAATCTGGCTTATCAGTCAAGCACTAATACAGTGTTCCTCAGAAGTTTCCAGTTTAAATGAAATAATTTAGCCTGTCTGATATTTTTCAGTATCTTAAAGCCCAAACGGAATATGGATGTTTGTGCTCTTCTGATTTGTTGAACTTGGCATTGAATGTTTAGTCTCATTGTGCTGTTTGGATGTGGTCATGTGTCTCATTAATGCAGTTAAAGCTGATATTACTGATGAGGTTTGCTTTGACTAGGTGTGGTCATGCTAGACTTTGAGCATGCAAATTTACATTGGCTACCACAATAAATACGGGCAACAGGATATGATGTGCACCACTTATTAAGTATTTAGAGAATTGACGTCACTTTAAAGTGGTTGAGCCAGATATACAGTATACTTCACTGTGTGTGTGTGTGTGTGTGTGTGTGTGTAACCTGACTCCTTCATCAAAGATTCAGAGATTCAGCTAAGCTCCAGCAAACTAACCTGGTAAAATGTTATAGTTACCACTCAAACACACCAAAAACCATCATATACATGAATCAATCAGCCTGTGGTTGATTTGTACACATTTGGTTCTGGTGAAGAAGGTGTTAAAGGGATAGTTCACCCAAAAATGAAAATTGTGTCATCATTTACTCACCTTGTGTCATTTAAAACCTGTTTGACTTACTTTATTCTGTGGAACAAAAAAGAAGATATTTTGGTGACATTATTGTTTTGACACAACAAACACTGAGACATTTCTCAAAATGTCTTCTTTCACTGTATGTTCCAGAGAACAAATTAAGGTTTGGAACGATATAAGTAAATTATAAGTTTAAGTATAATTATGAGTTTATGAACTGTACCTTTAAATTATGATAAGGAATCATCAAATCATCATCATCATCAAGGAATCATGATCAAATTGTGCTGGAAATCACAAATTGTTCACTCTATGGCACTCAGTGTTTGCTGCAGGATGTACAGGTGGATAAACACAGATCGATGTGTATTGGATTATTAATGAGACTTTTGTTCATATTTGTTTTTCTAAGACTCATTATTGTGTAAAATGGAGCATTAAACACCTGTCACTAGCCTCGCAGCCTTGCTAGCTCATTTTCTGAGTTGGACTCTGATCTTTAGTGTTTATTACTTTTACCCCCGGTTTCACAGACAAGGCTTATGCTAGTCCTAGACTAAAATGCATGTTTGAGCTGTTTTAACTGAAAGCAAATTGCACTGACATATCTCAAAATATGTCAGAGCCAAGATGCACACCAGTTATGTTTTTTTCTAGGGTATTTTTATAAAAGATACTTAAATGCCCTAACTGAACTAAGTCCTATCTGTGAAACCGGCCATAATTGATTGTATTTTCTCTATTCTGAACATCAACCTCAAAAGGTGTTTCTTATTGTAACTTGTTGTCACTATGAGTTTGTGTTAGAGTGATTGTGTTTGGGTTTGAGTGTGTGTTGATTTGTAATTGTGTATCTAGACAATTCTGGTGGAGATTGAGCAGAGGATCTCCAGTCTTCCTGCATGTGAACTGAAAGAACAGGAGCAACACGAGGCTGAATTGCTTAACATCAAACTCCAGCTGCTGAAGAACAGACTGGTGACTGTGCAATTACAGCTGCAAGACAGACAGAGCGAAGATCAGGTACACACACATACACTAATACACACAGACTTTTTAATGTCTGTCTGTTTTTTAATGTTGGAGACCATTTAATCCAGGTGTTGTGAGGAACTTAATGAACAGATTGCATGTGATGACAGAAAGTGATCATTAGCATGGTAACTGCGGCTGATTTTCACATTTGCAGATTCTGAGGTATTAAATCCAGAACTGTTGCTAGCAAGTGCCTGGATTTGAACTGTGAAAATACGGCTATCTGAGGTGTTATATTTCTGTCTCTCTCTCTGTAGGTGCGTGTCGAGAGTCAGCGCCCCCTGCAGGCCAGGTTGACTCGCAGCAATAGTGTGCAAGAGATGTTGAGTTCCTCCAGAACGAAACTGTTCAGACAGAGCAGCCTTCAACAACAAAGGGTAACACACACATTCATGCACACACGCTTTTAAAACATTAGTCTTTCTATAAATATATATGCATTGTGTTTTTTCCCTCTCTTTTTCAGGAATTGGAGCATGGTTTGAATGAACAGAGAGATCTAACTAAAGCTATTGCAATTCAGTGCAGCAGAGCCCGAACACACAACCAGAGCACAGACGAATATACAGGGTATCTAAATACACATACTTATTTGTTCAAATAAATGCCTACACTTTGTAACCATATGACACTCTCTGATTGTCTGCAGGCCTTCGGCAGCAAAAGACAATGAAGACAAGAGACAGGAAGTAGAGTTAGCAGTCCACAGGAAGTGGACACACCTCTGCAGCAAGCTGACCAAGACAGCAGAGAGTGAACAAGATGGAGATAAAGATCAGGATCCTTCTGAGGTCTGAACACTCCTGACTTTACTATAAATATAAATATTTCCGTTTTAAATTATTCTGATTCTATAGTATTTTTTGGGTTGGCTGTTTGTAATCTTTGTTTTATATACATTCTTTTTATGAATGTTTATTTGATGTTTTCATGCGTAAAGTTTAATGTGTAGTTATTTTTAATCAGATAACCTTACATTTTATGCTATCTAATTTGTGTGTGTGTGTGTGTACAGATCCTTGCTCCATCTGTGTGTTTGTGGAGTGGAGCTGCTGTTTCTCTCTGTCTGCAAGAGATTCAATCCAACATCTCACAGCTTAAAGAACTGCAAAACTTAGCAGTTACACAGGTGTCAATAACAAATACATATCCTATCACATACCATAAAGAATTACTGTTTATAACACTAACACAGACAGATACCATGATACACACCCAGTCAAGACAGTCTAGCCCAGAGATAACAGAATTATATTAAACTGATCTATCTGTGTGTTTGTGTGCAGGACCATCAGTCTCTGGATGAAGGTCTGTTTGAAGCATTGAGTGGGGTGAATCTCACACTCAGCTCTCTCACACACACTCTCCTGTTTCAGCCAGCAACCTCACACACTGACAGACTAAACCAGCTGCAGCAGCTACAGGTATCCATCCATCCTGCATTCTATCTGTCTATCTATCTTATGGGTGTGACGGTAAAAACCTCAGTTTTGAAGTCGGTACGGGTTCTGTACAGCAGGTACACATTTGTTTTGTTTTTTTGAACAAATGTGTCTCTGTGTTTAAATAAATTATAATTAAATTTTTTTTTTTTTTA